>JNDS01003307.1:0-24314 GCA_000697035.1 Rhizopus stolonifer B9770
AAAAAAAAAAAAAAAAAAAAAAAAAAAAAACATAGTAATAAACGATATGATGGCTATCTATTTTTTTTCTGTTGTAAAAATAGCTGTAAACAAAAGTAAAAATACAATGTGACAAAGTAATACTGGTTTTATTTACAAGTGGTTATTTATACTTTTTCTACGTCTATGTTATATCCATAATATCTATAAATCTCTTCCAATATTTTTTTGTCAGAGTTATTGTATAAGAACCAATGTTATTACTGACATTTACTTTTATTTATCTTGAGTACTTCATTTTATTTCTCAATTTGCATAATTTGCTACATTGAATACAGCAGTTTCAAATTGTCAAAATAAGCATTCAATGTATTTGACAGTACGCACGCTAAAAAAAAATAATAAAATAATAAAACTCGGAATAAAGACTACAAAAGCACTCTACAATTTATATTTCAATTTACTTTAAACTTGATATCCTCCAATATTCATATGTTATAGGTATTAGGACGATGTCAACAGAGTCTTGGTGGTTTTCAGTAGTTAAAACGAGCTCTGTGTTGACTAGATAAGCTATCACTATTCTGCCAATCTGCAGTATCCTACGTTCAAAAACTACAGAAATAAGATGGCTATATGAACTTTCAAAAAGGAAAGGTACAGTGGGCTATTATATGTTAAACTATAAAGAGGCATACTGCCCTATTTATTTTGTACCGAAAAAAAAAAGGTTTTATTTATAATATTAATTTTTTTTGTCCTCTTTCTAGAGCAAAGTTAACTTGCTGTAGAAATATTCAGCATAGCATCTTTGTTTTATTCTTTCTTCCAATATTTTCTAACTAGGTTGAATCTTTTTTACTACTGGACCCAATAGATTAATACAGGGCGGCTCGAACGTTTTTGACAACTTTCTTAGCAATCCAAGCGGAATAAAGAACAGGTAGGATAGTAGAACTGAAGCTTGAGACATTGTTGAATAGATAATCGTCGCTCTTTGACTTAGTTATCGTTGTCACATACTTCACAGGGCAATCTGCTGTTATAAAAAAAAGGAGTTAAAAAAACCCCAATTGAATGTTTGATCAGTCATTTTCTGATGTTTCTTTGTTTTCAATAACAAAAGTACATGCATGAAAAACAAACAAATAAAAAAAGCGCAAATAAATTGACAAGCATTACAGTGGTAGATCACTCTGATTAAAAAAAAAAGTTGTCTTTATTTTATTGTGGCTCAAATCCAAGCACGGTCAATGTGTTGCCGACCATAATTAAACTACCAGTTGTCAAAACTTGCACATGTTTTGACACGCTCTTTGACCTTTTCACAGCCAAATCAACAGCCTCTTCAATACAGCTCACCACATGTACATTCTCCTTGGGGAAGTCAGGGTTTTGGGAGAACCAGCTATCAGCCAATGTTTTCTGCACCAAAGTGAGCTCCTCGAACGAGACATTATTGTTGGTGTTATCTGTGGTATAGCCTTCTTTGAAGGTAACATTGGTGGTAAAGATCACATCGTCAAAGTGAACTGAGTGTTGTATATCGGACATGGTTTGAAGCAGTTTGTCACTATCACGACCATGTGTACAGTTAAAGACCAAGATACGATGTCCTTCTTGTTTGAGTACTTCCTGGAACCATGTGGTACATACCTGGAGACTCTCAATTGTATGGGCACCGTCCAAAAACCAAGTTGCATTTGTGCTTTCTGAAGCATATTTGGTATCTTGAATACACAGTTGCTGTCCCCGACCAGGCCATGACACACTCTTTAAACCCTTTCTAAATCCTTCAGGCACACGCTCTTTAAATTCAATGCCGCGTATAGATTTGAGCCAAATTTTAGATAATTCAATAGCTGTCAATGCATTGTATTTTTGATGTTCACCAGCCAAACCTGATTTTCTGTTAACACAAAATGGTTTTCTTTTAACAAAACTTACCAACTTCAATACCGCTCAACTCTGAGACTTGGTTTGGATAGAGAATGGTTAACGGCGCATTCTTTTCTTTAGCTCTTTGCTCCACTACTTGCATAGCTTCAGGTAATTGTTCAAAACAAACGACAGGTGTATTAGACTTGATAATACCCGATTTGTGCCAAGCGATTTGATCAATCGTGTTTCCCAATACAGACACGTGATCTAAGCCTAGAGCAGTAATACCACAAGCAATAGGTTTTTCGATTATATTGGTTGAATCGTATTCTCCACCTACACCCACTTCTAAAATGGCACAATCCACCTAAACAAAAAACTTAGCCTTCCCTTTTCTTTTCTTTTCTTTTTTTTTTTAAAAAAAAACCTTTTCTTGCACAAATGCATGAAGAGCTACCAAAGTCAAGTATCGAAAGTAAATGGGCTTATCAGGATGTGCTCTCGAATTTTTGATCAATTCGTTCTTTTCATCATCCGATAAATCCATAGCCCGAATCGCCTCTGCCTTTGTCGTATCCAATCTCTCCCAAACATCTTGAGAGTACTTTGCAAATAACTCTTCACTGATTGGCTTACCGTTGATACGTATACGTTCACGTACAGCGACCAAGTGAGGTGAAGTGAATAAACCAGTTTTGATAGTAGGGTCGTAATTGTGCAAAACAGACTGAGTAAGCGCAGAAGTGGATCCTTTTCCTTTGGTACCAGTGACGTGAATCAAGTTGAGTTTATCAAAATCCTTGGGTTCGTAACCAATACGTTTAAAGTATTCCCTCATCTCGGGCAGACTGCGTTCGTTCATACGGGGGCCGGCCTTACGAAGCTTTTCTAAAAGAGAAGCATTTGATTGTAAAGAGTTTAATTTTTCTACCGCCTCCTTGTATGTGAATCCCATATTTTTTAAAGAAGAAAAACGTTGAAACATCCAAATAGGAAAAACAAAATAAAAAAAAAAAGTGGCATTGTGATCGAACACAGATTTGCTTATTTTGTAACAACCAATGAGAAGGTGGGATCTCTTTTTTTTTTGAAAGCCCTTTTGCACTCTTTTTTACAAGATCTTTTTTTAAAACCATCTTCTTTTTGACGCAAGAACTTTATGTATAAAATGTATAAAGATGAGATTTACCAGAGATGATTGGGTTTTATTTCTGCAAGTGCTGCTTTTGATGTTAATTTTTTTTTTTTTTTTTTTGAATACTTTCACATACCTTCGGTGGAGCTTTCGGCACGATTGTTCATTGACACGTCGTCTAGACAAAGATAAGAACTTTGTAATTGACGAAGATGAGAAGGACAAAGAAACGAAGCCGGAGAATGTTCAAAAAGGGGATAGAGAGTCTCTGAAATATTGAACTGATTTGCCAAAGCCTTGGCTCTATCTAAGGGAATCCTAAACAAGATAAAGTTTAATTCAATAGGGTATCCCATTATCCTTACCAAACCCCTTTCAGATTCATAGCACCTATTTTGACAACTACGCGTCCCTTCTCGTTCTTTAAAATACCGTCTCGTTTACCACGAGAAAGACCTGCCATGTTAAGTAATTTGGTTCCGTTAATCATGTCATTATCTAATAATGTGTTGAGCAAATTTTAAATAAATTACAAATGGGAGTTACCTTGACGACGAGCCACACAAATTCCTTGAGTATCTACTTGGTAGCATAATGTGCTTTGATCACCCCATACCGTAGCTGTCAATCGAGGTCTATGGATAAGCGATGAATAAGGATTGAATTGAACAGGTGGGAGAGTAAACTGTTCTGGCCATTGATCTTTAAAACAATTAAAAATAGCTCAAAGATGAATGTGAAGATCAAAACTTACTTTTAGCTGCGTGCATATATTGAAACTCGTTTTGATTTCCTTGCATACAATCCAAAAAGAAAAAAAAAAAAAAAGGAAAAATTGGGATTATTTTATAGTTTTGAAACGGCAGTAAAGCGACCGAAGAAGACGGCATTGATATAGGGACCAAAGGATTAAACCGATCTATGATGACAAAACAGTGTAACATACCAAAAGGGGAAAAAAGCTGCACAAAGAGGGAGGGGGAATACAATGTAAATAAGCTTTTTTTTATTAAATAAATCAATATTTTCTTCACTCTTTTCTCTTTATGAGCGTCGACTCCACTCTTTTACCCACCACTCATACCTTTGCTCAACAAGAGTCAAAACAAGCTTCTAAACTTATCTTACGCTCGGCTTTGCAAAAGGCTAATGCTGCAGTTCAATGTGATTCGACCAACGATGTTTCGGGTGCTGTATGTGCTTATAAAGAAGCGGTTGAATTACTCGACAAAGCTTTAAGTTTAGTGGACAGAGAAAATGATAAGAGACGTCTCCAAGAGATAGTAAGTTGAGCTGTTTTTTTTTTTTTTAGAAAGGCAAAGCAACTTATTCATAATAGCACGATTCCTATTCTGAACGCATTCAACTTTTAACAGAACAAGATGACGATTGGCTAGTGAATCCCGTTTCCTTTCAAAAAGCCTCTTTACGCAAAATAACTTCAACAGAATTTAAAAACAATGATCAAGTACCTCTTATAGTACAAGCATCCAGAAGCACACCTCTTCAACCCAACTTTGACGGACACGATCTCAAACAAGTAAAGACCAAACATGTGCCTTCACTCACACTCCCTTCTTTAAAAAAGGAGGAGCCAGTCACTCACACATACCGCGCACGCACAAGCAGTTTACCCAGAGTTCCTCGATCTTCTTCCATGTCCACTGTCGAAACTGTTGAAGAAGAGGAGCCCGCAGAAATTAAAAAGACAAACAAAAAGACGGTTGAACGACTATCGCTGGACAGTCTAGCTGAAAAAAAATCGTTAGCTTATGAACATAGCACTAGTCCCTCCTTTAGCCACTTCCTAAAGGACCAAACACAAAGCACGGAAATCATGAAAGAAGATCAAAATTTGTCTTTGATTTTAGCGTTAGAAAAGAGCATGCAAAAGGGTGCTTATATCACAGAAAGTCTTTATATACCCAAAAGCTTCTGGTAAATTATAATTCATATAGAATGCATTAGTAAATAATAATTTATTTTCATAGGCAGCAGTCGAATGTTAAACTGTCGTATGTAGATATCAAAATTTCTGTCTGTGATACAATGAGGGGCGATATTGCTCGACTTGAAAACTGGATTTATTTGGACGATTTGAGGAGTTCACTAAAGTTACTAGAACACGTAGAAACCTCTGTGGAGGGACTAAAAAATAACTTATCAAAAAAATTAAAAAAAGATGGATCAGACAAAAGCTTGGATGGTTCAAGTCAGTTAAGCAGTGGCAGTAGTAGCGTTAACAGTAATCAAACAAACACATCAAAAACGGAAGGCGGGAGAAAAGCGAGCCAATCGTTTATGGCCTGGGGAACACGTCTATCAAAATCGGTTGAGCGTATGAATGCTTTTGGTTTGTCAAAAGGGTAAGATCAAGGCTATGAAGATGAGTTTTTGTTTTTAACTTTCTACTGATAGTGATGATAATTATAAGCATTATATTGAAGCATTAGAAAAACTGTTTCACAAGGTTCATATATTAGGTAAGGATACTAAGCACACCCCCTTATTTAACATGGTAATAGAAAATTGGCAGAGTTTTTACCGCGAGGGGAAAAGAAATTCGAGCGATTCACAATACGATGCGATTATCACAAAGCTTGAAGTTATTTGTAGTGTTATTAATACTGTTGTGGGAGGATTTGTTATTCGAGACATGACCATCTTACTTGCAAAATGGTTAAAACGAGGTAGTTCTTGGGTCAATGAGTAAATCTTATTGAAATGTATTTTATTTATTCTTCTTCTCTGAGCACATGTCAGGGCTTAAAAAAGTATCTCATCTTTAATAAAGATCTAAATAAAAATGAGATTTGTACAAATAATTCAATGCTATAGTTAAGATGTAAAAACTGCAATAGCACTGATCCTGTAAGCTTTTGAAATTGGCAAGGCTAACAAAATTGCAACTCCTCACTATTATCAGTGTCATGAATTGTCTCCAGATCTCATTCGTATTGATAAAAAATACTGTCAAATATTTATTATGTAGCTCCACTCTTCATCAATTTGACTTGCATAATCAACAATTCATCTTTTCCATACTTTATTGCTATTTATAACAACGGAAATTTTACGTGAAGCCGATAATTCGACAGCTCGAATCATTAGGATTCAACATAACCACAGTCATAAAACAAGAACAATACTCAGAGATTAATGATATCTCTGTTTTTTTTTTTTTTTTTTTTTTTTTTTTTTTTTTTTTTTTGAGCTTTACTTCAATCATATCATTTGCCCGCAGCTTGACGTATGTATTTTAAATGTCTAACCTTTTAATATCTGTTATTTTTATTTTTTAGATGAAGCAAAGAAACCTCATTGTACTTTTCTTACTTCATTGAAATATCAAAAATAGCTTCATTACAATATAATAATGAACATATCACCAGATTGGCTTGGGTGCATTATTGTTTATACAAACAGTGAACACATAGAAATAAAAGATAAAATAGAGTTTCTTTTATTAGTTTTCTTTTACTCCTATGATCTGTTAAAATGATAGGCATATTTGAAAGGTCATCTCATAAATTAAACAAGTACACAATAGTAATTATTTTGTGATTGTGTAGATATAGTGTACTTCAAGTTCAAATGGTGCTACCACTGAAGCGCGAATCGGTGCAAAATCTTGATATGCGGTGAGATGTTTGACGGTGCAAGCTTTTAAATGTACACGAAGAATAGGTGAGAAAGAAAAAAGAGGGGCTTTTTATTCACGCAAAATTTGTTTTTTGTGTTGAAAAGAATTTTTTGTGAAACACCTTTCCTCTTGAAAAAAAAAAAGCTCAAGTCTGGGAAAACTTCGACTGTTGTGCTTGTTAACAAAAAGAATTCAATCCCCGCTTTTTACTGTAAATTGATTAATTGAGGATGGAAAGACTACACTTCCTCGATCACTTTTTATTTCGGGAGAAAAAGATCATGTGCTTTATTACTTGCTATAATAGATGTTTTATGCCGTAAGGATTTCTCGTTTTCTTTTTCAGTGAAATGGTCCTTACTGTGATTCAAAAGATCTGCGAGGATCGCCCACTTAAACCGACAGATCTTTTTTTTTTTTCTTTCTCACTCAGCCCACAAATATAGAGATTGGACAAAGAAAGTTGTGTTTTGTGCAAAAAAAAAAAAAAAAGAAAAAACACATCTGATCAGCAAAAAAGAAGAAGAAAATTCTATATAAAAGAAGCCTTCTCTCATGCCACAAGTAAGAAACCTTCTCCAATTCTGTATAATTACTAATTTCCACTTAGCAAATGACGTTGCCCTTTTTCAAGCAAAAACGCATCATCTCAAGTTTCAATGTACCTAGACGATACCAAATACCAGTGGCTGTTTTAAGGTCAACATGCCTTTTACCAGTTCTCTTTTACATACATCACTATTGGAAAGCAGCAAGTCTGGTTCCTTTAAGAGACGCTGGCGGACCACGACTAATACAGACCACACAAACGGAATATTATGTCGCCATACTCTGGGTAAAGTTTGTCCTAATTTTCATTTAGAAAAAAAAAAAAAATACTCATTTGTGGAAAAAAAAAAAAAAAAAAAAAACAGAGCATGCTAGCAGGTTATTGGAGTTGGATATTATCAACAAGCATGATGAGCCGATGGTTTTATCAATATGAAATGAAGCAAGCCATCATTCGTTTACTAGTTCTCAATTTCAGCATGTGTTGTCTATCAGGCATCATCAGCTCATGTCTAACAGATCCTATACAGACACAATTTGTCTTTTGTATCATTCTCTTTGTCTCCAACATCCTCAAACTCACTTGGGTTTCCAATCCCAAATACAGCCAAAAGATAGAAGACGCTGTCCCAACCCATTTCACAACAACATCAACGGCACTCAACATTTTGGTCCTACCGTTTTTGGCTGCCCTGATCTATTCTGTATTTTTGCTCGTGGGTCAAATTCACCAATACCAGTATACGTCCGATTTGCTGATGAAAAAGGGTTTATTTCAATTGGACACTGTAGCAGCGCCCTCTACCATCTTAGTCCTCATTCTTTCTTCTTGGGAAGGAGCAGAGAAAAGAACGGCATTGAGAGAGACAGGTTTGAACTGGTTGAAGCACAGACGTGTATCTTATCGTTTTGTCGTCGGTCAGCCTCCTTCCCCTTCATACACCTGGGAGACACTAAGCGAAGAATCGGAAAGATATGGCGATTTGCTAGTCGTACCTACATCCGATTTGAAGCAAGACAGGAGCCATAAGTTATATGAGGCACTCAGATGGTCCTCACATACCCAGTTCGATTATTTGATTAAAACAGACGACGATGTGTTTGTCAGATGGGATGTGGTCTGTGACGAGTTGAATGAACCTAAAGACAATTACTGGAGAGGATTCGTTTACAGGTAAAGTGTGCATTAAACGAAAAAAAAAAAAAAAAAAAAAAAATAGAGAATAACTGTTATTAGAAATATGCCAATCGATTATTACAAGAAGGACTTGAAAATAGATTATGGAATGCCCATTTTACCTCCCTTCACTTCAGGCACACTTTATACCCTTTCCCGTAACCTTGTTGATATTATTGCCAACATTGACTATCCTCAGCGATTTATAAAGGAAGCAGATGACATCAATCTACCACTTTGGTTGTTTGGATTTGATCTTCAGCCAATTCATGATAAGCGTATTCAGGAAACGGATGTGTGCGAAGAGACAATGGTTGCGAAACGATTCACAAAGGACTTTGAAACAAATGCCAAGACAATGTACAGCAATTTACTCAAAAAAAAACCGCAATGTACAGATATGAACAAGCAAGGGTTATGTGCCTTGTGTTATCCATGCCACACAAAAAAGAACGACTGGCGATCCGACAATTGGGTCTGTGATCCAGACCGCGGTGTCTCACTTGCTCAGCTCCCAAGCTACAAAAAGATTTCTGGTCCCAAGGTAAAGGATGATTTAGAGCCTGCAATCATTGGAAAGAACGACCAGTGGATTATCCAAGATGTTCTCTCTGCGCGTACTTCCATCTACACAGACACAGACAAATGGCACTTGCTTTACTGGGTTTGCTGGACAAGTGATCCTACCACATTCACCGACCGACACTGGAGAGCCTTGGAGATGGTTTGGATCCATGAGCCCGAAGCAGCCATCATCATGATGTCCAACTCACTTCCAGAGAACTTCTTTGAAGCCTACACACGTCGTGGATATAATATCCAAGTGGTTCAATTCAACAAGGAAAACTTATTAAAGTGGCACTGGTATTTTGGTCCTGGCACACAAGACTGGCTTCAAGACTGGGATCGCTGGGAACAAGGCAAGTTCTTTTACTGGCATTTGACCGACTATATTCGCTGTCTCTTGCTCTACAATTACGGTGGGACTTATATGGATATGGACGCTCTCTGGATCCGTATTCCACCCAACTCCAACCAAGAATTTATCGGCTCCGATTACTCTAGTGTGCACTCTGATCGAGAATGGACTCTGGATGACCGTGGCCTCTATCTTCCTCAGGGCCTCATGCGCTTCAAACGAGGCTGGAAATTATTTCGTGAGATGGCCGAGGGTGCATTTTCGGCTTACAATTATGACCCAGAATGCTTCAATTGTGGTGGACCAAAAGCGATCACTTCCTATGTACGCGAACGTCGTAGCGTATTGGAAATGGGTGGTCTCACCATCTTACCTCGCCAAGTCCTCTACCCCTTCAATTACCTCGAGATTCACAAGCTGCTTCAACCCAATCCATTGGCTGAGCAAGACTTAAAGACCAAGATTGAGCCTGTGAGCTGGAATATTCACCTCTTTGGCAAGATGACAAACAAACTCCCTGTACAGACCGGTAGTGTGATAGACTATGTCTTTAAGCGATTCGATCTTGATCTGCCACACAGCGACAGCAAAAAGAACACGATTATTTCTTCTACAGGACGATGGAAGGTGCCAATGGGACTAGTAGCACCTGTAGATTATGTTTATCAGGCTTTATCGCAACGCATGTTAGAGGCCGATAAAGAAGATCGTTTGTCACTGCAGCCTATACCTGGAAAATTCCAAGGGTTGAATGTGATATATATCCGCGGTGGACCTGATAGAATATCCAAAGTGACTGTACAAATAACGGCGTCCATTGGTCGGGTACGAATGAATGGTGAGATGTGGAATAAGACGGCCAATATCGAATTGGAAGATGTAACGATGCAGCAAGTGAATAGCGTATTAAATAGCTTAGAATATAATCCTACGAAACTCATGCTTGCTAATGGTGGGAGAGATCAAATGACAATACAAGTGATATCTAGAAAAGAAAAGCTACAATCACAGATTGCTGTTATTGTAGTAGAACCAGAAGAAGAAGACGAGCCTCTTAATTAAAAATTATAGAAAGACAGCAAAGGAAAACTTTTCATTGTTGTTGTATATATACTACAAAGAAGAATAAATAGCTTCTTTTAATAAAAAAAAAATAGGGAAAATGAATACAAAGGTTATTTAGTAAGGGCACCAGCAAAAGATAAGGCTTGTTCCAAGTCTTCCAAAAGATCTTCAGGGTCTTCAATACCCACACATAGACGAATTAAATCTTCAGGAAGGGATCTTTCAGCACGAATGTGTGCAGGGATAGAAGCGTGTGACATTCTACAGGGCATACTGATTAAAGAATTAACACAACCAAAGGAAACACTGATACTCCAAAGCTTAGCTGCTTCTACAATTCTTTCTGATAAACCAATATCTCCTGTTTCAAAACTAAGGACAGCACCAGGTCCAGAGGCCATAGAAGCATGTAATTCATATTGTGGATGGGATTTCAACCCGGGAAAGTGAACTTTGAATCCCTTTGATTCTAAATAGTCTGCGATGCGGATGCAGCTTGCTTGTTGTTTGTCCATACGAACAGCTAATGTCTTGACACCACGTAATAAAAGCCAAGAATCAAAAGGACCAAGACCACAGCCAGTAGCATTAATAACATAATATATTTCCTATGACAACAAATAAATACAGTCTTCTTTAGCGTGTTTGTTTACGTACGTCAGCAACACTGGCAGTTTTACAGCCAATGACACCGGCCATAAGATCGTGGTGTCCAGATAAATACTTTGTGCCTGAGTGATAAGAAATATCAGCACCCAGTTCCAAAGGACGTTGCAAGTAAGGGCTCATCATTGTGTTATCAACTACCACCAGTGCATTTGGACAACGTTCGTGAACATATTTTGAGATGGTACGAATATCACTGATCTTGATTAAAGGGTTGGTGGGACTCTCCAACAAGACCAATCGGGTCTTGTCAGATAAATAGGGAATGATGGTGTCAGACTTGGTGGTGTCAATGTGATGTGTTTTGACATTTTGACTCTTAGAAAGGAAGCTAAGGAGTCGGTTGGTGCCACCATAAAGGTCATCACCTGCAATGATTTCTTCGCCTGCTCGGACAAGACGAGTGATAACATCTAATGCACCCATACCACTAGTAACAACCAAAGCTCGCTCGGCTCCCATCACCTTAGCCAAGTGGTTTTCTATTTCAAAATGTGAGACATTTTTTGTTTTTTTTTTTAAAAAAAAGATTGTCTGGTGGATTGTTTACCAACATGGCTACGAGTGGGGTTACCACTTCGAGAATAATCGTATTCTCCTGATCCACTTGATCCCTTTTGTTTGAATGTGGCTGTTTGATAGATTGGTACGGAAGCAGCGTTGTGTGGATCATCTGAGCTGTCTACAGTGACAACTTCGGTAGCAAAGCGGTATCTTCTTCTAGTGCTTGCAATAGAGGAAGTAGGTGAAGAGGGAAGGATATCAGTCATTTTTGTTTTATAAAAACTAAAGAAAAAATAAAAAATAAAATTAGAAAAATATAAATGGATTTAAGTACTGACGAGATCCTTCATCGTCCAATAAAAATGAAAGGAAATGGTTTGATACGATTTTCGCAGAATGTGTCATGATGAGTTTAAAATATTGCTTTATTTCCAAGCAAATTTCTCTTCATCTTTCTTTCTTTTTTAAAAGACTTTCTCTATTAAAGCCATTTATCATATCCATATTGTCATCCCATTGGTCCAAGACAAGCCAAAAATTTACTATACAACTTTATACAGTCATTTACTCGAGCAGAATATTTACTCCTATTGAATCTCACGAAGGAGATGAATACTTCCAATTTTGGATCAATTAACAATTTCTTAAATCAGTGGTTGGCTGGATCTTTTTTTCCCAAGGCAGCAAATCAAATACAAGAACTACTCAAGCTGCATGAAATTCAATTGTTACTAAGAATTGAATGTTCTCACAATCACAATCATTTGCTTTCTTTAGCCTTCTCATTATGAGTTTTTTTTTTTTTTTTTTTTTTTTTAACTTTTGTTTTCTCCCATATTGTATAGGTTAAGATAAAGCAAAAACAAAAATTGCTTACATCTTAATTCAAAATTGGTTCTTATAAGAGTGGCCTACCTGATCTTGTAATGTGGATCAAATGGGGTTGTAGAAAGTAAAAAAAAAAAAAAAAAGAAAAAATAAAAGGGGTTGACTTCAAGGAAGTTTCCTTCCATCAGAATGAATTATCTCTTCTCAGATCCAAAAGATAAGGTGTAGTGCACTTTCTTTTTTTTTTTTTTTTTATATATTAAAACAGAATTGTGTATTTATACCTTTGGACAAGCAGTGCACTTGTTCTTTACTTCACATTTTTCATTAATTTCTGAGCTCTTAAGGTCAATTTGCTTGTAAATAACTGTCTCAAGATTTTTCTGGTAGGTCAATTGAGGTATGTTAAAAATATCATAGAGAAAATGTTTTAAAACAGGAAGTTTTTCATCTTCTTACTGATCATCCTATTTTGTTTCATTTTCCATTCGTTTTTTCAAACTACAGTCAACTGCCGATTTTGTTATTATTATGTACTTTGTTCTAAAATATAACAACATACAGCGGGTTTTTTGAACTTAGTCATCTTAAAGTGCTTCGTTACATTTATTTCAGTGCTGGAAAATATAAGCGTAAATCATGTTTTAAGATAACCCGTAGCTAAAGATTATAAACAAGATTAACAATTTTTTATTAGATTCTGTATTTATCTTCCTTATTTTCTCTCTTTGTCTTGTTGTATATTTTGATTTTATTATATCTGACCGATACACCAACAATATAACAAAATCGGAAGTTGACTGTATGTTTGCTTTTGAAAATGAGTAACAGAAATGAGAATTAGGTGCCTACAGAGCGGTATATCCATTCTTGAACATACCTCAGATTTTTTTTGCTCAGATTTTTTAATTAATTGTAGGAGATGTGAGAAAAAGATTTAAAAAAAGACAAAATGAGTATGAAGATACAACAGTTTAGCAATATTATTTCCTAAAACACACCCACCCACCCACACACACAGTGCATCATGCTAATGCTCATTTATTTAATAAATTAAGTTTTACTCTTTCTGCTTTTCATTTGCAGAAAAATCGTACGATTGGTGAGAACGCGCATCTGCTTGGTCATTTTGTGAAAGTGTTTCGGTTCCGTCCTCTTGAACGACCAATGTGTTTCCACGACCAGAGCTTGTACGTGAAAAGTGCGATAAAGTCGCTCCTCGGTTCTTTCTTGCTCTGTTTCCATAAGCTGTCGGTCTGTCGCTCAATGGAGCCCTAGATGGTAATTGGCCACATATATCACATTTTTCTGGTCTATTAACATTCTCATCAGCTATAGCAGGAGTTTCGACAGGCGCTCGAGAACAGTGATCACATTTTTGTTGCATATTGCTGCTTTCTTCATAATCTTTGACTGTAGGCATATCGCTCTGATGAGACCTAGCACAACCATTACACTGTTCGGAGGAATGGTCTGTAAGCACATGATCCAAGGAATTAGGTGACCGTGTTTCGCTATCATGGCTGGTATGATTTTCTGGAAGAAGAGTGTTCACAGAAGATCGGCTACAATCATTACATTTATCCACATTGTTTAATTCATTTAAAGATGCTTTGGGCGATGGTAAGATATCTTTGTCTTCACAGTCTTCCGACTTATTGTTTTCTTCTCTGCCTCCGGAAGCCACAGGCTGATAGTTTTCAGGGTGCTCTAAATCAGGATTACCATGATCTTTGCCGTAATTTGATGAAAGAGGAGCGTTCACAGGAGATTGATTGCAGTCATTGCATTCATGTCCTTCGTTTGATTTATTTCCATTGTCATTTGAAAATGATTTATGGGGCGATGATACTTCGTCATCACAATCTTCCTCAGCGCCTTTACTTCCTTGCGAGTTACCTCCGCTACTACTATTAC
Organism: Rhizopus stolonifer B9770; assembly: GCA_000697035.1. NCBI lineage: Eukaryota > Fungi > Mucoromycota > Mucoromycetes > Mucorales > Rhizopodaceae > Rhizopus > Rhizopus stolonifer. Next base: position 14,264 of record JNDS01003307.1, read on the forward strand.
TATTATTGCTGCTACTACTATTGTTACTACTACTATTGCTGTTACTGCTACTGCTACTACTGCTACTGCTACTGCTACTGCTACTGCTACTAGAGAGATCATTATAATTACTGCTACTACTACTACTACTACTACTACTAGAAGAGCTCGTACAGATACCATCCGGAGTACAAATAATGATAGATGAGCTACTTGAAGAACTACTTGAACTACTTGAAGAACTACTTGAAGAACTACTTGAAGAACTACTTGAAGAACTACTTGAAGAGCCAATTGAAGAGCCACTTGAAGAGCTACTTGAAGAGCTACTTGATCCTTCATGATGTAAACAGTTTTCACCTGGTCCGCATCCCATCCTTGGTCTACCTGACGGTTCACCGCTCTCAGTAGAACTAGAACACCTATCGGACCCATAATGACTGGAGGAATCACTTGAGCCACTGCCATTATTACTGCTACTACCACTACTACTACTGCTGCTGCTGCTGGATGAACTTGAACCTCCATTGGAGATTCTGGATCCATCGTTGGATGGGACTCTAACACCGTCTGTTCCTCTACACAGCTTTTCAGAACAATGATGTCTTGTCTCCTCCGGATAAACTATCGCAGGATCAGTTTTGGGCGTCTCTAAGGGCGTCTCTAAGGGCGTCTCTAAGGGTGTCTCTAAGGGTGTCTCATAGTCTGGATATTTAGAGTCGTGTAAGATCTGCTTAGTCAAAGTTACAAAAGACACAGTTGATGTAGAAATATATTCTTGATTTTCTAATAAAGATATATGATGACTCGTTATCAATTTATCTGTGGTCTGAGGTTTTAAAGAGCTTGGTGTAGTCGTTGGTCGTTGAGATGTGTCAATATATTGAGATGAACTAGGACTATAGACCGGCGATCTGACAGTCAGAGTTTCTGGTATATACTTGTTTGTTGATGAAGTAGTATAACGCGTCTTTTTTGAATCAAAATCTGATTTGACCAAAAATATTGAAGAAGAACCTCTCGTGGTGGATTCAATAGCAGTTGATCTGGATGGTCTTGTACTAAAGACTTCTGAAAAAAATCCTTTTGAATTGGGTGCTGTACTAGGTGAAGAACAGCTAACAGTATCTGTCGTTTTCGATTCGACTTGACAGCCCAAAATAGCATGAGTAGATGAAGTGGGATTGCTTGTGCCACTGTAAGTTTCATATGAGCTCTGGTAAGACGCTGTATGTATCGTCGACGATCCACAGGGTGATAGATGAGTGATAAAAGTTGATTTATACGTAAAGCTTGAGCTGAGTGAGTCTTGATAAGTAGCTGTAGATGATATAGTTGGATAATCCAATAATCTTTTAGATCCAGTGTCTGAATTGTGCTCTGTGGTATCTAGCATTGAAGTGGTTGTCAAGGCTGTTGCTCTAGTAGCAGAGTTTTGACAGTTACCATCAGGCTCTACAATGGACAACGGGCACACTTTGGAGCTAGGTAAGTTGGTGAAAGTTGAGTAACTAAACAGGGGGGTATTTCTTAGCTCTGAAGGAGATGGGACAGTAGTTGAACAACTACCTAAAGACCTAATTCAGTAAAAAAAAGTTAGACATTTTGCAAAGGACAAGAGACTTTTTCTTACATTTGGTCGCAGTCATTTATGTTACTAGCTGTTTTGATAGAGTTGGAAATAGACGTTTGATTAATTGTCGAAAAAACAGACGAGAGACTGCTCATGCTGAATCGAGACAAAGTGTAAGCCAAGTTTGGCATTTCCTGAAAAATTTCTGAAGAGAAAAAACTTGTTGGTGCTTCTATGGATGCAAAGGATAAAGTGAATGGACCAATAATAGAAGATGACGTGCCTTCTTGGGCTCCCATTGGCTTGACAGAGGAGAAGAAACTGGCTTGAGTTCTTATCGACGTAAAAGATGAGCTAGACTGACCAGTACTAGAAGATGATGGATTTTTTTTAGCTTCTATCGATACAAAAGAAAAGGAGGATGGACCAGTACTGGAATACAAGGGAGTTGTTTGAGCTTCTGCCGACACAAAAGAGGAAATATGCGGTTCAGAACTGGAGATGGATGTACTTGCTTGAGCTCCTATTGTAGTAAAAAACGATTTAATCAGATCAGTGCTAGAAGACGAGGGCTTTGCTTGAGTTTTTGTTGACATAATGAACGAGGAGGGCAGACCAGTGCTGGAAGAGGAAGAGATTTTTTGAGCCCCTGTCGATACAAAAGAAGATGCTGGAGTTTCTTGGGGCTCTATTAACTTAAGGGGAGAGGAAGAGATTGTTTGAGCTCCTATTGACTCGAAAGATGAACTAAACGGACCATTAACAGAATAGAATAGGCTTGATTGAATTCCTACTGACGTAAAGAACGAATTAAAGGGATCAGTACTAAAAGAGGAAGGGTTTGCTTGAGTTCCTGTCGGTACAAAAGATAGGCTATTACTTGAAGATGAGGAAGGAATTTCCTGAACTCTTATTGAGCCAAAGGATGAAGTGAATGAACTAGCACTAAAAAAGGTTGACGTTATTTGACTTGAGTAGATACTAGAGGCAGTGGAGCTGAAATCTCCTGAGCTGGCCAATAGCTCAGGCGAAGCAACTTGCGTTACAGAAGAGAACGCCATAAATAAAGTAGGCGTAGCTGTTGATGGGTTTGAAGAAGAAGGAATAGAGATTGGAAGTGAAGTTGACGAGAGCTGCTGATCATTTAAGGAGAAACTTCCTGAAGGTGAAGAAACATAATTTGGAATTGATGAAAATCCTAGAGATTGAGTGGACAAGATACCAATTGGTGTTTCTATTGCTGCCGATACTTCCTGCATTTCAGTGAATGGCTCTAAATCAATGTGAATATTCGGAAAGCTTGAAGTGCTAAACATACCTATCATACTAGACATCACCACATTCGAAGACATAGAACTGATTACCGGTGCGATTAAAGTTGAAAAAGAGTCTTCTACTTGTGTTAGTATATTAGAAGGAGTCAAAGTAGACATCGGTAAGGGTGATGCCATAGAAATAAAAGCATATAAAGAAGAGCTAGTAATCGGAGTTGGCAAGCTTGATTGAACTACCAAAGAAGAGGCGGGTAAAGACAGCGAGCTTGATAGGGATGAAAAACTCTCTAGCAAACTTATTGAAACAGGAAAATATCCAATAGATGATTCAAAGATATTTGTGGAAGTTTTAATAGCTTCTGTTGAAGCTAAAATTTGATCCAAGCCTGGGGTTGTACTAAATGATCCTGACATGCTATTTACAGATATGTCAGTGCTTGTCATTGTGGAACCCAAAGAAACATGTGAGACTGTCATCTCACTGCTTTGAGGTGAATGTGTATCGCCGGAAGACATGTGTAAGTTATTGGTTGACTATGTAAAGAGTGAATAAGTAGAGCTGGTCGTTTCTATATTAATAGGTCCTGTTACACTATGAAGTACACTTGATGAATGCGAAAGAGAGGTTGTTGAGCTAGGCAAAACTTCTAAAAAGCTATCTGTAATTACTGTGGGTGTAAAGGTTAAATCACTAGTTTCTATATTTGAAAAAGGCGAAACAAAGGTGGTTGAACCAGGCTGCATGCCTGAGAAGCTATCCGTAATACTTGTAGGCATAAAGGTCAAGTCATCAGTTACTACACTTAATGTAGCTGAAAGAGAGGCTGTGGTGCTAGGTGGTAATTCCAAAACGTTATCTGTAACATCTGTAGGTATGAAAGCTAAATTGCTATTTGCTTCACTTGTTGTACGTGGAATATCGACTGTTGAACTAAGTGATGTTTTCGAAAAAATATCTGTAGTAACTGTAAGCGGGTAGGTCAAATCATTATTCGCTGTATCTGTTTTGTGTAAAAGAGAGGCTACAGATCTAGGCGGCATTTTTGAAGAACTATCTATAACACTTGTTGATGTGAAAGTCAAAACATTAGTTTTCACACTTGTTGTATATGAAATAGAAGCAGCTGAGCTAGGTAATAATTTCGAAGAGCTATATGTAGTACTTATAGGTGTAAAGGTCATATCACTCGTCTCTATATCTGTTGTATGTAAAAGAGAGACTGTTGATCTAGATAGCATTTTTGAAAAGCTATCTGTAATACTTGTAGACGTGGGGGTCAAGTAATTAGCTGCTATACTTGTTGCATGTGAAATGGAGTCCGTTGATCTAGGTTCTAGTTCTGAAAAGCTATTTGTAATAATTGTAGTTATAAAGGTCATATCACTAGTTTTATGTGAAGTAGAGCCTGTTGGGCTTGGTGGCAACTCCAAAATGTTATCTATAGTATTTGTAGATGTAAATATCAAATTATTGGTTGCTACATTCGAAATAAAGTCTATTGAGTCATCTATAATAGTTGTAAGCGTGAACACCGAAAGATCTGTTGTATGTGGAATAGAAGCTGCTGAGCTAGGAAGCGACCCCAAAATGTGATCTGTACTAGCTTTGGGCTCAAAAGTCAATTCGCTGGTTCTTACACTCGTTATAGATGAAAGAGGGCTTGTTGAGCTAGATGGAGTTTCCAAGAAACCTTCCGTAATAACTGTAGGAGTGACAACAACAACACTGGTTTCCATGACAACAACAGTAGTTGTTCGGGTAGAAGGTGTGGTTGGTGTATCATAATAAGGGGCTATATAGGTATTGGTGGTCTTTTTTAATGCATCGGGTGGATTGCCCATATAAGTTGTTGGAACTATGGGTATCCAGGTCTTTTCTGTAGTAGCTTTTCTTGTAGTTGTTTTAGCGTGTTTACTAGTTGTATGATGATGCCTGGTACCAACTGTGACAGAAGTTTTGCTAAGACTTTGACATTGTTTAGGGACGTGTTGTTTGCAGTTCCAGCCACAACCTTTGTGCCACCAATCATCATGTCGATGCTTCCACTGACTGTCATGTTTAAAACCATTGTCACCCTTCCACCAAAATTTGCATTCAGAATAACTGCTACTGTGATGATTTTTATCGTAGATTTCTTCACCTTCACTATTATTATAATCATCATCATCATCATCATCATCATAACCATCATCATCGCTATCGTCATCATCATTTTTGTTTACACATTGATAGTCTATATCGTCACATCTTTTATCATTGATGCAATCTTAAAGTTTATTAGAAGTGACTAATATCTAAATGTTTTTCCATGAGCCTTACCTGACAACACCATGGGATGTCTAGCCTTATGTTCTAATCCTGAGGTATGAAAGTTTGCCTTATAAAAGGGACGCTGATCATCAAATACGAGTGATATTGTACGCGTGCTGCCCATACAACTTGCTTTGACGTGATATAATTTTTTATCAGTCATAGGAGCTGTTGCTAGTGACTGGATAACGGTATTCACATGTTTATGCGAGTCACGCTTGACACGATAGACCTTGGTGATGGTATGTTTTGCATAGTTACACGAATGAGCATATACTGTAAATAGAACACAGACCAAATAAAGCGCACAAACAATGAGATTTCGATGCATTGTATTCTAAGAAGGAAAGAAAAAGAAAAAGAAAAAAGAAAAAAAAAAAAAAGCTGGGGGGAAAAGAACAATGAAAATCTTCTGCAGTTGTTGATGAAATGTTCGCTACAAAAATAGCACTATTAAGTAAACCAGAAGCCAAGGCAAAAGAATAAACTTTTTTTAAGGGTACACATAATAGAAAATGACCTCTTTTGGCTTATAAGATGTGAAGTGCAGCCTTGGAAGTACTGAAAACCTTTGATTGAATCAGAGGTTTGAAATACTTTAATCGTTCATTCTTTAGGCTTACATATATTTGACATTTTTGGGATCTGTCGTGTCCTTAAAGTTCCGTACACTTCGATTCACTTTTCTTGAAGGCTCTTAAAAATATGAAAAAAAAAAAAAAAAAACATTCTCATGTTTTGGTTCTGATGAGTGTAAATAGATACAAAGTGTGATTTTATTAGGCTGTGATGGATGCTCTTATATTAAAATTCTTTCTTGCATCTGTGCTTCCCTTTGTCTGTGAATAACCTTCCGATCTAAATTTTCTGTGATCTGAGGCTGGAAGATAATATAATGGCTGATCGTGTACTGGTAGTGGCGGTAGTGGCGTAAGTGACTTACTTGAATACATTTCCCGACCATCTGACATACAATGCATATGGAACATCTGCCTGCAGTCTACAATAAGCATAAGTATTCCCCCTTTCTCTCTCTCTCTCTCTCTTTGTACCTTTGCACTGCTTTGACTGGATATTTTTATCAATAGTTGAATAGCAAACACTACATGTCTGTGATTTTAGGTTGTATCGACTGCTCACTTTATCATGCATACAGGATAAACAACTGTAACTCCTACTTTTTCGAAGCAGCGATTTTTTTCCTTTTTGAAAGAAAGGCGCCATCCATTTGTGTTTCATGAGTGTGTAAGCACTTGGTCTATCTTTCGGGCATTTTCTAAAACAAATTGATAAAAAATCTCTCGCTTCCTGTTACCAAAAATAAATAAATAAACGTCATGATCTCCAACGTGTGTTTACCTCTGATAAGTCTAAGTTTTTTGGAATAGGAAGTTCTTTATCTTCAACAATTTTATACAAGGCAGCGAATGAATGCATACCTGAATAGGGAGGTCTACCCGTGAGCATTTCTACTACAGTACATCCCAGCGACCAAATGTCTGATTTTGTACATGCACCAGCAAGTTTGATGACTTCAGGAGCCATCCAATTGGGAGTTCCTGCAGGTGATCCTGTCGTTTTATCCTCTTTCATTTTCATGGTAAGTGAGACGCCAAAATCAGTTAATTTCAAACTGCCTGCTTTTGTTGTAAGAATATTGGCAGCTTTCAAATCACAATGAATGACCTATGAAAACGATAAGAGTTGGTACAGCTTCTTTTTCTGTACCTGCTGTGAATGGAGATAATGAAGACCTGATAAAATTTTGTATGTATAAGAGGCAGCGAGTTTTTCTGGAAATTTTCCAAAAGATTTGATATTGTTTAAAAGAGATCCCATCTCCACATATCTGTGTACTAAAATAAATACTAAAAGAAGAGAAAAAGAAGACAGTACTTACTCTAAAATGATATTAACATACATCCTGTCCTTTGAGAATCCTTTGTATCGAACTATATGTTCATGATTCAGATGTTTCAGAACGCCTACTTCATTCTATCACGTATACTTTAGTACAAGAACAAAAGCGAAGATTTAAATTTTTACCATATCATCACAGTCCATCTGATTTCTTTTAATTCTTTTAATTGCCACATATTCTCCTGTATCCATATTCAACCCACCAAATACCTCTCCAAATTGTCCTTTTCCAATACTTTTTCCTAGTGCCTACGAAGGAAAAGTCAACATGATTGTAGGGATTTTCTGCACTTATTTTCTTACGTAAACAGAATGTGTACCGTCCTCATTTTTTATTGTGATAGCGCATGATCCCATCTTTTTTAATGAAGCTTTTCTATTGTTTGTCATAATTTGCTCCGCAGTGACCTGAGTCAAATCTATCTCTGAGGAATTTCTTCTAGTATAAGGCGGTGAAGGTGGTGGTGTCTGAGATGAAATAGAATGTACTTGAGATTGAACGTGACCTTCAGAAATTTTTGGTTTGAAGGAATCTATCTTGAGTGGTGAGCGATAGATCAAATGTTTTTCTTGAATTATGGTGGCTGAAAACCTCTTGTTCTTTTTGAACCGAATGCCGTTTGATATCAATTTTCTTTCACGCATAATTCTTTGTATTGCAAGTAAACAAGAAACGACCTATAAAAGTATAAGAAGGATTTGAATGATATGCTTCTTCAACTTACACTCTGCATTCTTTTTCCTTCGAGCAAATCAACAGTTTGAAATAAATCAGACTGAGGTATATGAAGCTACACACATATTCATTTTAATAATGGTTCATCTCCTTTTTTTTTAAAGTACCCTTTCAGCTTCCCGAAGAAATTGACCAATGTTGTCTTGCTGTACAACTTGTAAGTATAATCAGATATTTTGGGATACTACTACTTACATGAGCAAATTTTGTCTTTCCATCGTTCTTTACTATGTATCCATCAGGTGAAAGAGTTGAAATCAAGCTAAATGTTGCGTGTTAAGCTTCTTGTGCTTCATTTTTATTTAAACGGTACATACTCACAAAGTAAGGTACCATCTTTCAAGATATCTTGAAGCGATCCTTTAGGCAATTGCATCTGCAAGGCATTAGACAGAAACTCCTTTACTTCTTCATCATGGCATCTTTGATTGATATTCATGATCTTAATGCAGTATTGATATAAGTAAAAAAGGAAAAGAGAGGAATGGTGCTATATACACTTGACTTGTGCGACTTCGTCTTTAAAAAAGAAAGCCGTGTAAACAGGTTTCCCTAAATGGTATATAAAAGACGGAGCTCAAAAAATTAATGAAAATGAGATTGAAGCCAATAAAAATTGAATTGCAAGTTACAGCATTAATATTAAAGGGACAAAGAAAAGACGCTTTCTTTCTGTGGACCTGTAATTGGATTCATAAGCTGCAGTAAGCTTTGTACAATCTAAGCATGTAGTAAACAAGAGAACATCGAGGATGAAAGCTGTACTTGTTATAAAAAAACTCCAGTTTAAATAAGCTTTTAGTTACAGTAATGATTTTCTGTACTAACTCATAGATGGCTATACCCGCTCCAAATAACATTAAGTAATTTGCCAATTTATATGCCTCGGATAGTCAACTTAGTTTGAATTATTCGTCAAAAAACTTGTACTATATATACACTACGGCGCAGAGGTGCAGGTATCTACAAAGTCCTGCACTTTTTTCGTCGGACCTGCCAAACCTGCACCTTTCCGAAACACTTATTTGATAGGTTCCATTCTTTACTACATCAAAGTAAAAACGGCGAAACAACTTTAACCTATGGCACCCTTTCTTATGATGCCTCTTTATGGCCCGATATACGGTTCTCAAATGTCCCCCTTCCCTTACACTCTCAATTACAAGTATCGTATAAAAATAAAGTTGAAAATCAATTTGTTTATTGAATAATATCTCGTCGTGCTGAAGCGATTTTCTACTTCACCTACCTTTATTGAAGCTATCATATCGAAATGGTGGGTGTATAATGTCAAGCCATGTCGGTTGTTTTTGTTGTTTAAGTCGAAAATATAATGAATATGAATAGATAAAGTGATTTTTGATCGGTAGGTTGTTGTAGTTTCTGTTTTTCTTGTTGCTGTTGCTATTGCTTTTTTTTTTTGAACATCTATAACGTTGTAAATGAAAGGGAGAATTCCAAAGAAAAGCAGAGGTACAAGAAGAGTCAATGACATAAAGGAATACCATTTTCAATTAGAAAGGCGCACCATTAAAACCACTTGTACAGTCTTCTATGCAGTTTGAAATAAGAGCTTCTTCTTAGTCATTAAGTAAAAAGTTGTAGTAAAATCAAATTTCTGTCATTTTTTTTTTTAATGAATAAAAAAATTCTTTTTTATTATTACTATTACTGTTACTATTACTATTGTTCCAGATAAATAATCCTTTAATTGATTTTTTCAGGTTTTATGATTATCATCATGTTCAAACATAACTAGCTTTTCCGCAGACATCCTTTTATATACAATATTGAAAAGTATTGAAAAGAAGAAAACGAACACTTGATTATTAAACAACACTATGGCGAGACGGAAAGTAAAACACTTCAGAAAAATAGTAAAATACTAATGGCGCGACTCTTTTTATATTATGAAAACGTGTTTGTTTATAAAGAAAAACGTTTAGAGTATGTCTCAACTACCCTGTTAAAGCCAAATCCTGAGCAGCTTTACTTTTTAACTTTATTTTGTATACATTTGTATCGAATTTATAAAATGAAAAAGTACGCAGAAGAGTGTAACTACCGTTTTTGAAAAATTGGTACGACATTCTACCTCTACCTCTACCTCTACCTCTACCTCTACCTCTACCTCTACCTCTACCTCTACCTCTACCTCTACCTCTACCTCTGCCTCTGCCTCTGCCTCTACGTGTGCTAGATCTGATGGTGAATCTAAACGTTTTGTTGATCATACCAAACTCACGCCTCAACCTCAA
>JNDS01003308.1:0-26337 GCA_000697035.1 Rhizopus stolonifer B9770
AAAGTACACGAAAGCAAGATCGTCAGTAGAAAAAACCTTGTACGAATATTATGGAAACGAAACAGCGAAGCCTACAAGAACTTATTATCCTGGATATGATTTTGATTTCCATATTGACCAAAGGGGGAATTTATATTATGGAAGCTTGTTTGTTGTGCGAATTCGCGGTTTCTACCCTCAACCAGAGAACAAATCTGATAATATCACTTTGAAATCTCAAACATACGCAAATTACATTCAAATAATGTTGCCACAAAGACATATTTTAGAAAGGCTCACTGATAGAATTCGGTATGAAGTTCAACGTCTGGCGCAAGCGATATATGAACAAACCTCAAGAAAACGGCCACAAAGCGAAAATAAGCACTATTAGAAAGACTACATCTTTTACCCTTTCGAAAGATGAAGTTTTCAAGCTATGTCTATTATCAACAAAACGACCTGAAGCTGGTACGCGGATTAAAAGCAAAGTTTGGTGATAACGCTATTTTGATTTTTGGCGACTGGTCTGCCCCGAACACCAAGTACCAAGAACCAACGCGGAACAAGGGGCTTATTAGGATGCTGAAGAAAAACGGTTTTATCGTCTATTTAACCGACGAGTACAAGACTTCGACCTTCTGCCCAACGTGCGAAAGTAAACTAGAGAAATTCAAGCTGGTTTAAAAAAAAAAAACCCTCGGCCATACCATCGAAAGGAAAATCCGACGATGATGTGTCACGGGCTTTTAAGGTAATTGAAGTGGCGTAGGTTGACTTCTGATAACTAACATAGTACTAGATGCTCAAACAAGTCCTGTATTCAGGACCAAGCAGGCAAATCTACACAAAGAGCTTGGAATCGTGACCAAGCTGCCGTTATGAATTTCTTGAAAATCTTGAGAAGTTTACGAGACACCAAGAAACGACCTGATCTGTTCACTAGGAAGAAACAATAATTTTCCGCTAAGTTTTTATCGCCTTAGCCATTTAATGCAGGTAAACAACATTTGTTTCTACAAATCACATCTAAAAACTAACTTTCCTTTGTCTATTTTCATTTTCGTTTCATCCGAAAAAAGGTAAGAAAAACATCTACAAAAAAATTTTCATTCATCTAAAAAAAAACTAACATTGTCTAATTTTAGAGTAAAATTCTGTATTTAGTTTATCCTCGAACTATTTTTATGCTTTCTAAATTTGATTTTTATCGGACGGGCCTAGTCCCCTTACAAAAAAGATTTTTATCGGAGATTCTATTGTGTGTTTTGGAGATCAATTGAGAAACACGTAAAAGGTCAATGTAAGCGCACATTTGATGTTTGTTAAAGCAAGAAATACCATCTAAAGTTTTTTTTTTGGAGTACATGTTATTAAAGCTAATAATTCAACAGCGCAATTTTGAAGCCGTTTGATGTCTTCTAAATGCTCGCAAAACCAAGTATGTCATGTTTTACTAAAAGGACAACTTATTGTGCCAAGGTGACACGAATTTTTATTGTAGTACCACCTTGAAGTTTTTGGTACAGTGCTAATTCTCTTCTCATGCTGCTATTTTTCTATCCTTTTTTTTCCATTTTACTTTGGTAAATTTGAAAAAAAAAAAAAAAAAAAAAAAAAAAGAGAGGCATTTGATTTTTAAACGTTTGATCTAGAAAACAATATCAATAGAAAGACATGAAGATTCAATTATCCATAACATTTCTATTGTTCACAATATGTTTATTTCAGTTGTTTTTAAAGGTTGATTGCCAGTTTTCGGGTTCATCAAATCCATCTTCCAACCCTGATGCTACATCAGCTGTAGCAGCAACAACATCTGAGGTTTCAGCAACATCGGACCCAACAACAGCTGCTCCAACTACAACAGCTGATCCAACCACAACTAGTGCCCCAGTAGCATCTTCAGATCCTACCACTACAACTAGCGCCCCGGCAGTTACTTCAGATCTCACTAGTACAACGACTACATCAACTTTACAACCCTCTGTCCCTGAATCAAGCAGTGTTATAGCTACTCCAACTACTACTACTACTACTACTACCACAGCCACTACCGCAGCCACTACCACTGCTAGTACTACAGCCTCTTCCAGCGCACAATATTCATTATCCAGTACTGATTCAACAACTACTCAAGCCAGTACTACTTCAAGTACAAGCTCAGAAACTACTCGATCTTCTACTTCTGCGGCCCCTTCCTCTACTAGTTCCAACGAAAGTACAAAAACCAATACAGCCCCTATTATTGTTGGATCGGTTGTTGGAGGTGTAGGTAAGATTTGATTATTGAAGTTGATGTCCAAGTTTTCTCATCCAACTTTATTTTGCAGTTGGGATTGGTTTAATTGTTGGTCTTTTAGCATGCATTTCTCGCCGCGGCGGGTGTACCAAGAGAGAGGGACGTAACAAAAGATCAGACTTCGATGATTATGGACTGGGCGATTTCCCAACGCACAATAATCCCGCACCAACTGCCACTTTAAACGCCGCTAATAATCCTGTAGCACCCACAATCCCAAGATTAAATGAACAGGGCAACTATTACACTGATAATTATAACAATTATAATTATCGCCAAGGCGATTATGCCATGCAGACGCCACAACATGGGGGCTACTACTATCCTCAAGGAAATCAACAACAACAAGGCTTTTATGAGGATGGTGGGTACTATTACGATAACAGTTCAGGAATGGCTCCTGCTACAGCATATCCTACACAACCATCCATGCAGCAGACTTATAGTCCCCATGAATATACTACAAATAACAGTATGGGACATTCACCTGTTCACCAGAATGTTTACAAGCCCGACGACACGGCATCCCCTGTGCTTCCCACTGGTGCTGGACAGCAGAAGTAATAAATTACCACAAATCAATACAATTGTGTTGTGCTATCAAAGAATCTAGCCTCTTTATATGTAATGTATAGTAGTTATTATAAATTAATCCATTAAAAAAATATCTTTATAAAGTATAATAAGTTAAATGTACAGAATGTAGTTTATTCTTTCACTAATCTGATTATTTGACTAATGTGTTTCATTGCTTAAAGAGTTACCATCTTGATTTCAAAAATAAAAATGCAAAAATAGCTTAAAAGCAAAAGTTACTTGGCTACTGCCTTAAAGACATCTAAATGATTATGAGGCGATAAGAGCTTAAACACAAAAAAGGTATATTGGTAATAACACTAGAGTCGATACTTTAGAAATAATTAACCAGATTGTCGGTAGCTGAACGATAGTCTTTCCAAAAAGCTATTAGAAAGATGTAAAATAAATGAAAAAAAAAAAAAAAAAAAAAAAGGTTGGAATAAACTATGAATGCTATACAAACATATTTGGGATATGTAACTGTTTCGAAATATAAAATTGTAGTATTTTAACGCCCAATGCACCATAGTGAATGTAGCATAAAATAACTTCAACTACAACAACTAAATGGCATAGACAATGAGCATGACATTATGAGTCCATCGCTAAATCAAAAAACCAATGAGACAAATATCAAACATTTAAAATTATAGTCAATGCGCACCTTGTCAGTTGAGACTATCATTAAGAGCAACGGGCTTGAATTATATAAACTAAAAGGCCGTACCTATCAAGATTGCCCAACTAAGAAAACATAAGCCAATACCTGAACACAATTATGTCAAGTACTTCCATCAGCAAAGAAGGCCGAAAAATTATCATATGTTCGGTCATAACCAACACATGATATACATTACGGAATATGACTGTTTAGATATTTTTTGGAGTCTCTTGATTCGAAAAACTATACGCCACATCAACAACCGTCTTATTGCGAAAAAGATGCCGGTCTATTTGGATTCATAGTCTTTCTAAATGGAAAACGCTACAATACTTATACAAAAAAGGAATCAGAAAACTTGATTTATAAATAAATATTGTATGGTTTGTGTCCTAGCTTTACAGCCAAGTGATTGTTCTCATAAGTCCATGTGGAAAGCCATAGTTCAAAAATGATTCTCGTTATTGTAATAAGGTAATAACTACTATAAATCAATTTATCAAAACATGTGTTTATAAAGTATATCAAACTAAATGTATAGGATGGAGTTTATTATTTCTTTTTTACATTAATGATTAAAAAAATATACAGAGATAATTTAAAGGTAATACAATAATAAATACATAAAGGTATATTCTATTTCATAAAAAGGCCATATACGATCCTTTTTAGCTTCGTTCATCCGAGTAATCAGACTGGAATCCCATCACACTACATTGTGTTTCTTTTGCATGCTTACGAGCTTCAATTGCTCGCTGTTTGTAAGAAAGTGCTTCTTCGAGATTGATTTCTTGTCCTAAAAGTCCCTCTTCGTAGCATTTACTAATATATTCCAGTGCCTCGGGGTCTTCCAGCATTTCAGCATTTCTCCAATAATCAAAAGCAGTTTGATGTTCACCTTTCTTTTCATAGTATTTGGCTAGTACAATCATAGCTCTCAATTCACTATTGTTGTTTTCTTCGACTAGTACTTCAAGACCTTTTCTTTCTGCGTCTGGACCATAAGAATCCACCCATCCATTGAGGAGAAAGACCCCAACTTTGAACTTTGCTCCTTTGTTTCCCAAAGCATCTGATTTCACGAACCACTCATAGGCGGCCTTTCTGAGAGAGTTTGTAGGAACTAATCCTGATAACTCAATATTCGTTTCTTCCAAACAGCCGAGTGCATATTCCGCAGCCCCACTTCGTTTTCCGAGAGAATATGCTTTCATGTACCATTGCTTTGCCTTTGATAGATCCTGCTTTTGATAAACACCTTGTTCATAGAAGGAACCGAGCTTGATTATAGCTAGCAGATGTGTTGGATCATTTTGGTAGACACGCATAAAGTAATCGAATGAGCTCTGGTAGCTTTGATTGATTTTGAATGTCACCTGATTTTGAACAACACCAATAAAGCCTGTAAAGTAAATTTCACCTAGCTGATAGCTTGCATCGCTACAATTCAAATAGTCGGCTTCCTTGAGGTCGTCAATAGCCTCTTCAAACAATCCTGCCTTTATTTCTAGCATACCAAGTTCGTAAAATGAAGGACCATGGTTTCTACTAGCTGCCAATTGAAGGTAATCAGCAGCAATTTTAGAGCCAGAGACTGCACCTTCTTGCCTAATTGATGTCTCCATTGTTTGCTTAACTTTGTATCTTGCATAATGGTAGCAGGCTTCAGTATGGCCAAGATCTGCCGCTTCTTTAAAGTGCTTGATGGCTTTCTCTAGAGAACCATTATTTTCTTGTGATTCATAATATTGAGCCAACTTGAAAGTAGCGTCCTTGTTGTTACGTGCAGCATTGTAAAGAGTAGGAAATAAATCAGCAGCATTATTTGATCCATTCTTTTGAGAAATTTCCGCCAGTTTTTCATACATTTCTTTACTTTTCAAATAAGAATATGCTTTGTTGTAATATTCCACAGCTGTAGCATCATCTACGGGAACTCCATGACCAAGCTCAAAGCATTGTCCCAGACGAAATTGCCCGTAGCTCAATATCATTTGTGCACTGCAGTCAAGTGTGTGATGTGTTTCAAACGGTGCCATAAGATCAGAAAGATGACCAATGGTTCGTGCTGTTCGGTTTTTTGGCTGCTTCATCTCGTAATATAGTAACAATATTTGGCCCAAGGGCTCATCAGAAGCTTCATTCAACCATTCAATTGCTTGACGTTCCATATTAAACAGACTGTACGTAACAGCAGCAGCTAGTTTCATTTGTAAAAATGCCATGGGATAATCTTCTGCGGGATTTTCGATTTCTTCTGGACGAAGACTCACCCTCGTTTCAATCCATCTCATTTGAAAGTCAATGTTTGTTCTTTTACTTTCTTCAACATCAGAAAAGCAAGCTTCGGCATCATCTTCGCGACCTTCTGTTGTTGCATACAAGTAGCCTAGTTCAAGACGAGCCAGAATATGACCAAGTTTGTACGACTCTGAAAGATAAACTTCTGCTTTATCTCTGTTGTTTGGTATATTACAATCATGCAATGACAATAAGCCTAAAAAAAATGATTAATCTAAGATTGCACATATAGAACGAACGCTTAAAATACCTCGATAATATAAAGACTCGGCAGTTGACTCTTGTACTTGCTTGCTATCTCCAAGTCTTTTTAGTAGAGAATCCAGAGAGTCTAATTGGCGTAACAATTTATCATCCTGATTTGATTCATAATAAGCTTTTAATAGCTTCGATCGAGAACTAATTTCAAGTAACGTATCAAGTGAGCTGTCAGATGCTTGATCATGACTTGTTCTATAGGGCAAGGCTTTTTCGTAAAACGTAATAGCCAAAGACTTGTCGCAACCCATACAAATTTCTTCCTCGTGGCATTTGGCTAAACAAAAATAAAAGTAACATGTTAGCTATGTTGAGGGTTACGAATCATTGTAAATAGTACATTACCTAGCAATATGTATGGCCAAAATAAGCTTTTTACGTTGTACTTTATCATTGATTGAAGATACGAAAATACCAAGCTTTTACTTCTTGCCTTTCCTTGCTTTTCCAGCAAAATCAGTTTGGCTGACTCTAAACGTGATTCCCAGCCACAAGTAGTATTCAGATCATTACATTTCGCAACTTCCAAGTATTTTTTTAAAGAAAGTGACTTTTTGTTACATACACCAAGAAACTTTGCTAAAGAAAGACTCATTCTAAAAAAAAAAGGAAGGGTTTCAGAATGTTTATAAATAATTATACTATTATTCGCTCACCTTGAAGGGACTGAACCTTCTGATTGTTCAAATATGTCTATTGTTTTTGCAACATCATCCTCGGACATTTTTGGAAATTTTTTACAAACATAGCGTCCCGACATGAAATCACCAAGTTCCAGAGCTTTCCAGAGACAATGTAAGGCAAATCGAGAGTTAATATTACTGTCAGAAGATTCTTCTATTGATTGTTGATAAAGATCCCAAAGTTCATGACAGCCATTGTTGACAAGTTTCTTTAGAATAGGTTCGTATGTAGAAGTAAGATCCATATTTCCATCTACAACTAGGCCAAGCATACGATACGCAGCTGGGTTGTTTTCAGAGGCAGCACGACTAAGCTCATTGTAGACTTGAACCACATTAATATAGTTACTTTTGCTAGAATTCTTGAAAAGGTAGTCGGCCAAATAGATTACAGCTTCTGTATCGTTATGTCTGGCAGCCAAAGTAAAATATTCAAACGCCTTGTCCAAGTTTTGAGTGACAGGGGCGGTTCCATGGAAATAAGAGACACCAACTTGTGTTTGAGCCTTTGCACAGTCAAGAGTGGCAGCCTTTAAAAAGAACTGAAAGGCATCTCGGCTTTGGTATCTAGGGTGTCCATTGTATCCACCTTGAAGCATAAGACCAGCATGGTACAGGCATTTGTCGTGATTTTTTTCAGCTCCTTTCAAAAAGTATTGGAACGCTTTGTTTTGATTTTTAGCAATAATAGTTGTGCCATCCAAGTTTTTGACACCTTCCAAATAAGCCCAAGCAAGCCAGTAGTGCGCACCAGTGTAGTTTTGTTGATCCGATAGCTCTTGTAAACGTAAAACGGCATTGTACGGGTCTTTTTTTGCACCACCAATTCCATTAAAGGTCCAGACGGCAATACGTACAGCAGCTTCGCATTTGATTGCTTGAATGTTCCAATGGTCTTCATAAATCGATGTGCTTTTAAAGTTGACGACTGAGAGAAACTCTTGATAGGCGCGTTCTTGGTTAATATTCATCCACATCAAACCACAAGAAAGCCTGGCAGCAATGCTAGTGCTTTTGCAATGTTCATAGATTCTGAGTGCTGCTTCGCGGTTGACAGCACATCCAATTCCAAAAGTATACATGTAGGCAAGAATAATTATTGCAGCCCTATCATTGAGTCTTGAGGCCTCTTCAATGTACAAGAACGCATCTGTTGGGTTTCTTGGTACACCCACACCTAGAAGACAAAAGATACCAAGCTTTCTTAACGCTACGGGAGACTTAGCTCTAGAACCTTTCTCATCATAATGCATTGATATTGCTGATTTGGCCATATGAATATGCGCAAGATCCAAGCGACCGGCTCTTAAATAGATGCAGCTGACGACATAGTTTGTGTAACCATAGATCGGATGAGCAGGTGATACATTCACTTGTCCACAGTAATTTATAGCATCCTGGAACTGACCCTCTCGATCGTAGTACATCGCCAATGTAAGGGGTGCATACAAGCAATCCTAAAAATGAGAATAAAAACGTGTGAGTACTAGCTCTTTAACCAAGCCTTTTCGCAAAAATGCGTACAAGGTCAAAGAAAAAAAAAAAGTGTTTTGTATTACCTCTTTTGAAGCTTGGGTCAATGCGTCAATAGCATCTTCCAATCTGAATCCAGGTAAACCGTGAAGTAGAAAAATGCGACCAAAAGACAACTTGGCTTCCAAGACATCGGATTTAGACGCATCGTAGTAATGCTGACATGCCTTGGCTATGTTACCACACTCTTCTGCATATACTCCCATAATATAAGTCGCGCGGGCATTTCCGTTTTTTTCAGATTGTACTAACAAGAGCGTAGCGTCTATCTGGTGATGGCTATAAGTATCATCTTCTATATTATAATGTGCTTCGTATAACATTCTTCCAGCTCGGTACTGAGATAAAGCTACGAGTTTTCTCGTTAAATTATCTAAGCTTTGATAAACATCACCACCCTCTTTGGCTATGGTTTTGAAAAGATGAAAAGCGTTTGCTGGACTATAGCCTTGATTATTTGGTGAGAGATAATAGAGTGCTTGGGTATACATGTTGCAAAAATAGCGTTCGTAGTTCGTCTTTGCTGTGGTTGTGGAATTATTGTAGTTGTTTTTTGATTCTATGTTACTAACTTTGTTGCTTTGTGGGGTTTTGAGGTCTACAATGTCATATTCTTTAATTTTAGATTGATTACTTTGTAACTGTACGCGTACTGCGACCTTTGGATTTATTGATGAGAGGCTTGAAATCTCTGTTCTGGAATCGGATGAAATATGAGAGAATAATGCTTCCTCTATGGTTATATTGGTTGAAGAGGCTAGAGATGTAATGGTAGTATACTCATCATATTCACTTTGATCGTCATTGTTTATGTGTTGTTTTACTTTCTTTAAATAGTCATCTAGTTGAGGATGATCGCCCTGAGTTTTAATAAAGTTGCTCATATCAGGCTCGTCCCCTTCTTCATTGTTATTTTGATGGTCAAAGAAGAATTCTTTTGCTGTTGGCTGGTGTTCTGATTGTTCTGTCCGTGAAGTCTCGACTGTCATGCTTTGTGAAAGTTGTGGGATGGTTTCAATTGCTTTTGGTAGTTGTTGTATAGGGTTTGTTTGTGCTTTTCTTGGTTTTGGTGAGAACAACCCCACCATGCGTGAAAGCAGGCTTTTAGCCATTTTTGATAAAAAATTATTATGATTTGTAAATACAGGAAATAAAAGAAAATTAAAAAAGTAAAAAAAAAAAAAAAAAAAAAGAACAGGGGAAGCAAATGTTATTAACGGCTTTATATGTGCCATCATTTCAAAGGCGCTGCGTGGCAATTCTTTTTTTATATCAGTCATTTGACAAACCTGTTTAAAACGCAGAGCAATCTTCTGATAAACTTTTCTTAGTAATTTAGATGACGATATGACTGACAAAAAAAAAAGCGCCTCTTCTTCGCAGTTTCGCTGCGGTTTGAGTATAAGTCTCTCATGTGTTTTCTTTTACTGTCATCATATTAAAGTCAGTAAAGTAACCGGGATATGAATTTCGATTTTGAAGCCCTTTTTGGCGTATGTTTATAAAATTAGAAAGAAAAAACTCGCCAGTGTTTTCATTTCAGTCCACTCATTTGACATAAAGCTACGGAATTCTCGTGACAAAATGATTCAATAAATAGCGTGAGTGTTTGCTTATGCTGTACAATAGTGATTTGCAATGTTTACAACACAAGCTATTGTACACAGTGTTGTAACCAACAAGATATCTCACAGAGACACACCTTTAATTTTTTTCGCAAATAAGCTGCTGAGAAAATTGCTGAATTAAAAAAAAAGAAAGTGATCATTGGAGAGCTCATATGATTCACATAAAAGAGCGTGTCTCGATCAAATTTTTTTTTTTTTTTTTTTTTTTTTTTTGTAAGCATGCATGTTTTTTATCGCACTCAAAAAGGGAGTAAGACTAAAGCCTCACTTTTTTTCTTCTTCTTTTAAGCATTTTTGCGCTACGTGGATGGAGCACATTTACCATTTCCTTAAAGAACCACAAGTTTCTGTGGTAGCGCTTTTTTATTCTTTATGAACTGCCATTTTAATATGTTTTTCCATCATCATCTTATGCCTTGTATTTCAATTTTATCATTCTGTGAGACAAACAGATTGCTTGTGTTCTTACACAAGCACCCTTTTTGCGTATTGCAATTGATACCCTGCATATATTTACTTTATATTTGTAAGATTCAAATGAAGCAGTAACAAGAATAAAAAAAAGCTTTCCATAATCCGTCGGGAGCGAAGCACATTTCTAAAGCATTTCCCGACCAAGACCAGCACCACACAGCCATGATGAGACCATCATGGTGTGATCATGCTTACATAAAAGGCAATTGGTACAGTGGCTGAACCTTCCCTTTTATTTTGTATGTGTAATACGTAGCATTTTTTTTTTCTTTCATAAAAAATTAACATTATCACACCTAAATAATATCGTTTGAGAATGCGTGAAATGCATTTATAATTTTGTAATTAAGAATGAATTTATTTTCTATTCCAGAAAACAAGTGATCATTATCTTTTTTTTTTTTTTTTTTTTTTTCACAGCATTAGTTAATTACACACACATCTGTCTAAGCAAAGATTTTGAGTTTTGTATAAATATATCAAAGTGGTAGTATTGATGGGGTTTATTAAAGATGTCTTGTTGAAATATTCAATTGATAAATAAAAAATGTCTAGTTTTACTCGGATGTGTTTCCAACCATTGATTCTATTTTAGAGATTGTCTTGAAGAGAGATGAGTAATTTACAATTAAACACAAATGTTACCTGGTAAATATCAAATCTTTCTTTTGGCTCTATTACAAGCAGACATTTAATTAATTCTTTGAAGCCTTCACTGTAGGGATCATCGGTAGGAAACTTGTAGCAACCGTTTAATATCGATAAAACCATCGATCCTCCCATCTCATTTACGCTAATTTCAAATGGGTTTTGTCCATATGCTGCTGCATAAAGAGTACAGCCCAAACTCTGATACGTTGTCAGTATTGTTTCATTTTATTGTTGTCCGTTGTGTTACCCAGATATCAACTTTTTCATTCAACACAGATCCTGTCTTTATGTCATATAATTCTGGTGCGCGGTATGGCATAGTTGAATACTCAGCAGCAATATCCTAATTTGTGTTATTTTTTTAAATGTGTTTCAGTGATCATGTATACCTGATGCAATAGACCATCCTGCCTCGTGTTTATTGGTATTCTTGCTTTAGTGACTGATCCAAAATCCATAAGTATAGGGGACTTTCCATCATCTGATATAAGAATATTGCCGGGCTTCAAATCACGGTGTGCTAGATTCCACAAAAAGAGAAGAAAATATCGATTCTAGAACTTGTTTCATAAAAAATATTTCTAAAATTTACCATAAGGTACACTATTGTCATTTGCCAGATCATCTGTCTCAGCTAGTCCATGATTTGTCACAGGTACTTTATGGCCATGAAGATCTTGCAGTGCATAACATATTTTCAAGAAAAACATCAACAGCACTTCTTCCGGAAAGTTTGTTTTGTTAATATTATTCGAATCGATATTGTCTTGTAAATTTCCTCTCTATGTAACTCAAGTAAGTCTCTTTTTCTCCCTCTCACTTGATCGTTTACCTTGTAGTATGGGAAAAACAAATAAACTGATTTTGTTCCATCTTTTTCAGCTATAATATGCTTATCTCTTAACTGAATAATATGTTCGTTGTTGGAAAATAATTGATACATATTGATTTCATGTGTCACATCTGACATGGCTTTATGATCTCCTGTAGAGCATCTTATTTTCTTCAATGCAAACCGTTGTCGACCTGATGCATCTTCAACTAAGTAAACAAAGGAAAACCCTCTATAGCGTAAGTCAGGTACAGTTTATACCAAAGTGTATTGTTTTGTTGTGTACCCTTCTCCTAATAAACTGATTACTTTGAACTTTTGTTTGCCAACCGTTATAATCGGGTTAGGAAAACAGCAAGAAGTAAGAGCATATACGGTATCCAAAATGGTTGTTAACGTTGTCATCCCTATAATTTTTTTTTTTTAAAAAACTTGTAACAAAGAGAGAACAAAAATATGTTTGGAGATTTTCGCCAAGACAAAAGCTTAAGTGTGACGTGAATTTTGCATTTGCAGAAACAATTTTTATTGTCAAAGCAACACCCATTTCTCGTTTTAAATTTTGCTTTGCTAATGAGTAAAAAAAAAAAAAAAAAAAAAAAGGAGGGGGGGGGGGACAAAAGCTATACAGCTGCTTTTTTAATACGATATAGCACCAATACAAATAATGAAATCCATACAAAATCTAATTGCGCGTGTTTTTTCAACAATCATTATGAAAAAAAAATCTAAAAGGATATTCTAGCTAAGAAATGTACAATAATAAATTTAGCTTTATTCTTCCTTAATCTCTTGTGCAATCTATAAGCGCCCAATATTACCCTCTAGTCCTCTAGGGCCACCGCTATCATTTGGTAGCTCCAAATTCAACACAATTATTTAATAACAAGCTGAAGCTTGATGATGATAATTATTCCGAGCTTGAGTCTATATTTGAAGTTCTGGTATTAAATACACCAAACGTACCTACTATAGAAACGACTCGACAGGAGCATGAGAAAAATATGAAAGACCCAGAAACCAACAAATATTAATATTTTTGGAAAAGATTTTAAATGAGAGCCTAGACCAAATGCCCGCTGTTGTTTCTAAACAATAGTGAGATAATACATATTCAACAGACGAACAGCAATCTATAAATCTTTTGACAGACTACCATATTATTTGTGAAAAAAGAAAAAGCCTGTCTACTAAGCTTCTAATGAGTGTAAACCTCTTGGTAAATATGCCGTTGCAGTATTCCAGTATTTCAATGCTGTTTATAGCGATATATCATTTATATCGTGCCTGATATAATATACATTTATACATATTCATATTGTTTTACGATTTTATGTCTAATTTTAATCATTTCTTTGAAAATATCAGATGCGATAAAGGTCTAACTACAACGAGTAAACGATGCTATGCTTCAGCAACAACAAAAAAAAAAAAAAAAAAAAAAAAAAAAAAAAAAAAAAAAAAAAAACTTATTGAATTGAAATCACAGAGTAAATGAAGGAGTGGGTCCTCGAAGACAGGTAAAAACCTGAGGAGGGCTTTCCATGTTCGTCTAACAAAACAGAATTGCTTGGAAAAATGCCATAAGAAAGTGTAACTTTGAACAAGAGAAAATCTTTTTTTTTTGTCACAAACGCCCTTGCTTCTGTAGAATAAATACTTCTTTAGAGGGCTTGTCCATTACGACACTTGTCCAAACATTTATGAGAATATCTAACAATCCTTTTAAAACCATTTAGCTTCAAGCTATTAGAAGCTTCACTGATCAGGGTCATCAAAGTTTCCTTCTCGAGAAATTCACTGTGCTTCACTTTGCTTTTGTCCACTGACTAGAATTGCTCGATTGGATTGAGCTCAGGAGAATATGGAGGAAAATAAGCCCAGCGGTAACCGCAAGATTCTAAATATTTGGCTATATTGTCTGATGTATGAATAGGAGCATTATTCATCACGAGATAATGACCTTTTATGTGCGGATACTGGACCATTTCATCCATCGTAGCTTTTAGAAAGCTGATATAGTGTCCGCTACCGTTTTTTTGCTCATTTGCTCAACGTCATCTCCCCGCTTTCTCCCCACTTTCTCCCCACTTTCTCTTTTTATTAGATGGAGACTGAGGAAATTTAAGACTGAATTTGATTAGACCTTGAGCGGCGATCGCGCCCAAAATGGTTGTTTTGGGAGCTGTGACCGCTGCCGGTGCACCTTTCTTTCACCAAGCCATACTACGTTTCAAATTAATATGGAAAGCAGATTTTTCAAGAAAGACATAATTTCTCGTAAAATCCAAGTCTGTTTTTTCCCATTTACGAACCCAATCCAAGCACTCTTGAATCTTTTCTTCACTTTTCCGGTCTAGGGGTTGAAGTCGAGCTTTCTTAAGAGATAAATTACAATGCTATTTTACAAAATCGAACAAGGTAGTTTCAGATACTTGTAATTCGGCAAGAATTTAATTTAACCTCTTCATTATTTTGTCTAGGACGACGAAAGGATTTTCATCAATGCACTCGAGAATAGCGCTTTTGTGTTCATCATGGAGAATACATGAACGGCCATTCTTTCTCTATTTCTGAAAGATACTGTCGGGATCTTTCTCATATTGCGTAGCCCATTTTCGTGCTGTACGAACATGAATCCCAAGTTGTTTTGCAGCAGCGGCCGCACTCAAACACCTCTCAAACAACAGCTTGAAGAACTTCACTTTGTCCTGATCAGAATAGCGTGTACAATTTCGCTTCACTGAAATTTTCCTAATAATGACATTATCGTTAGGCTTTACCTTCTTTTCTACCTGCATTGCATCTATCCTATCCTTGCTTTCCAGAGAAAGTTGAGCTAAATATTGTGTAGGGAACTCAACATTTCAAGACGAAACTGTTTCTCATCAACGATATAATCTATTTGTTCAGGTCTGCCATACTCGTTGACGAGAGATCCTTTCCCATTTTCAAACAAGAATTGAATGTTCATTATCTGTGATTTATGGTGTAATTGTGAAAAAGATAAAGAGCACAGGCAAACACTAGACGTGCTCTGTTATATCCAACGATGTCAAGACTTGTTCTGCAAAACAATTTTGACAACAGGACACATGATTTGTCAGTCAAGACGAATTTTGTTCCTGTCATCAGGTGAATTGATTTTCCTTCAGGGCGAATACATTTTCCGTACAACCTGAATTTACTTTCCGGAAAGAGTGTATTGGTGATGTAATACATTGGCAGTAAGATAACATTACACTCATCAAAAATTTCGAAAAACAACGACTGATAATTACCAATATATCCCTTTGCTCCTTTTTTGTTATTATTATACTCATTTACAATCTTACAGCACTGAGCTTTATCCCTTTTTAGTTGCTCTCAAGTAAAATGTTACTAGATTTCGTGTGACACCTTCTATTCTGGGGCTATAAAAGCAAGTGGAAAAGTGGATTCTTTTGGCCTTGGCTTCTATTGAATAGTAATTTAGCTTACTTTTTAAACACACTCATCTTCCTCCATAAGCAGCTTCTCGAAACGTGCTAAATAAAGATACAGGTTTTAATATAAAAAACATTTAGTGATGTAAAGTAACTTCAAAACGCGTAATTGTTCCTTTTTTGCTATTATCTATAACCAGCGTTCGTTTTATGCATATACCATTAGTTTAAAAAAGGACATTTGCTGGTCCAATACTTGACTAAAAAATAGATGCACTTCCTTTCTGAAAAGCTAAACTCCTCCCCTTTTTTTTTTTTTTTTTTTTTTTTTTTTTTTTTTTTTTTGCTTGAGAGCAACTCAGGTTGCTTAATGTCTGATTTTATTATTGTAGCATTTGACAGTGAGCACTTCCGGTTCTCTATTATTAGCTAAAAAAAAATTTTTGGCTTCAAGTCTAGGTTCAACAAAAGTAGATGTGGAAGTTTTTTTTTTCTAAGAAAAAAAAAGAAAAATCATTTGGCATTTTCTTACTATGCAAGAAACTTTGATTTATTGTATACATAGTTTAACAAAAGCAAAAGTATCTTCAGGAAGTCCATTATTTGGATATTCATTGACTTTAAAATGGCAATACTAAACAAGCGAAACATTCCGTGTTTTTTAATGGGGTTTAAAAATAGTGTAAAGTCATATTTCCCGAATTTTGTGTATCACAAGGCGTTACACCTTTGGGGTCATTTTAGTATTATTAGAAGGGACCATCTTCTGAAAGGAATTGATAGAAAAATATTTATATGGTAAGTTGTTCGAAAAGATCCCCTTTCCTCCTTTCTCTCTTCTTTCTAAACGGCAATTATCTTTAGAAGGCTTGTTGGAAATGAACTCCAAAGTATTGTATTCTATTTTGATGTGTTTCTTGGGTTGTTGTTGGTTGTGTTCTTTTGGTAAAGTACTTTTCTAATATTGGTGTGATTGGCATCTGAACTTGTTAAGAACTTGGAGGTGGTAAAGTTTACATGTATTGATCTTTTAATTATAAAGCTTTTCATGTATATTTATCAGAGCTGTCAGGATTTTTTTTAAAAAAAAATACTGATTAAAAAGACTTTGACTTTTTGAAAGAATACAGTTTGTTCTTCATTATCATTACAGGTCATCATTTAGAAAAGATTTCAAAACTCTTATCGGCTTTAAGTTTAAATCTTAAAAACATTAGAGAACTAATGAAAAACTTATTATTGGTTGGACAATACATTTCGGGCCAATTTAGACCTACTCCA
The DNA here is from genome assembly GCA_000697035.1 of Rhizopus stolonifer B9770. Taxonomy (NCBI): domain Eukaryota; kingdom Fungi; phylum Mucoromycota; class Mucoromycetes; order Mucorales; family Rhizopodaceae; genus Rhizopus; species Rhizopus stolonifer. The sequence goes on from JNDS01003308.1 coordinate 16,588, forward strand.
TACAATACCATCCTAATCGGAAGCCGTGTTGTGATACTGTGTTGATAATAAACATATCCTTTTATTCTCTCTCTTTTTTTTTTTTTTTTTTTTTTTTTTTTTTTTTTTTTTTTTTTTTTTTGGAAACACCAAAATTATTCAAAAGTTGTTAAAAGAAGCTTCGAGGGGTACAATTGGTACAAATATGTTTCAGCCTCTTCGGTAGAATTTACATAAACAACTTACGTTTGGATTCAGCAAAATATTTCGTATTTCTACAAGTAGTACTTTTTATGCTGTTTTAAGGTAAAAGATCGTGAAAAGGAATTCATGTTAGCTTAGACTATTGTAATGTATGTGGAGTAAGTTTTTTTTTTTGGGAGGGAGAGAGGGGATGTGCCTAAAATTAGTTCTTCATGGTCCATTTAAAAAAAAAAACTGATGCTAGAGATGTAAAGGGAGATCTTGTTAAAAATAAAATGATTCACTTATGGGGTTACAGGGGGTCAACAAACCAGTATAGTGGAATTTTTTTTCTTAAATCAGATAAGTGTGTCGCTTCAAAATACATGATGTTCTAGAATAAATTACACCGCATCTTTTTCTCTCTCAGGAAAGATGAGCGAGTGTATCTAATGCCGAATATATTTCTCTACGATCCGAATGATACAGTAAGTTATTAAAATAATATGTTTCTCTCGGATATAATGTATACCAAAGAAGTTTCTGCTAAAATAATATAAATGTTTACAATTGTGTCTATCAGAAATTGATTACGTATTTCTATTTCTCATGTTTATTACCTTTTGTGGACAGGGACTGATGCTTAAAAGGAAAAATGCAGTAATAATAGCTAGTCAAATGGGCCTTACGGATATTATATTGTATTGGGAGAAGGCAAGTCATGTCAATTCTCCCCCTCCCCCCTAATTTTGAAAGAATACTGGGGTCAAAATGATGCCTGCATTGATTATCATCCCCTGACTGAGTCATGTTGCTTCCTTGTTACTTTTGAATTTGCTATTCTTCACATCTTTGATTAGCTTTATTTGTTTTATCTACTTTGGCTATATAATAGTAATAATAAGAATAATAATAAAAAAAAAAGAGCGTTATGCCGAGTTTTTAAGAGAGAGAAGTATCACAAGACCAATTCCTTTAGCAAAACGGAATAATAGCTGTCTAAAACACATCTTCAATAAAAGAAGGGACCATCGTCATAAAAGAAATGTGGACAATTAAAGTTAGATCTCCCCTCTCTATCCAAATAATAAAGTTAGGCATTTTTAAATTAGGAAATTAGAGGGGAATCATATCTTTGAGTCAGTGTTCTTTAGAGAACTATTTTGAAGGTGTTAACCTTCCTTAAATAGGCCGTAAATAGCAGATCTCTTATAAAGTTCTACGGGAAAAAAAAATTGAAGAGGCTGGAAATGAAGTATAAAAGTTCTTGAGGAAAGTAATACATGTCATTTTTTTAAAAGAAAATAGTATAATGAGTGTGATTGTCATGTTTAAAGCGTTTTTTTTTTTTTTTTTTTTTTTTTAAAAATGCAAAATGTCGTCATATACGTAAAGAAATATACTGAGAGGGGGAGTTAATGAACAAGAGAGAAGATCGTTTTTCAGTAAATGCATATTAGGGAGGATAGTGCTTTATATACAGTATTTTTTTTTCTTCTTCGTTTGGTTTTCGTTGGGGAGGGGAAAGGGGAAAGGAGTGTCTTTTGATTGAAGGAATAATATTTTTCTTAGTCTGTGGTACTTGTTGTAGGAGATGTAAACGGATGTTCGTTTGCTGTTTTAGGTACCATTTTGTTTTTATCATGTAGATGACACTTGAGAAAAAAAAAAGATCAGTACATTTGTTAGTTTTTATCTTTAATATAGCATACTTTATGAGCGTGACGATACCATAACATATAATTGTTTTTCTTTTTGCTGTTACAAACAGGAACAAATCGGTTACACTGATGGCAAAGACCCTCAGTCAAACTACCTTTTCCTAGCCGTTGCTCTATAGGTTTGTTGAATGGTTTACCAGTGACCGACGAGATACCATGATAAAACTGCTTGTGATACCTGTTTATTTAAGAAACATGGGTTTTTTTTCCCCCTCGTGAGCAAAACTAGTGTTATGGTTCTTTATGCGTCAACTTACCAATAAGCACTATTTTTGAGCTGAAGCCATTTACCTGGTTGGCAACTATCACAATATCCTTCTTTAAGATGACCGGTATAACGTACCCAATTGGGAGTATAGTAATCTCCTTCGTAACGTTGCTTTTGACGGCGCGGCATAGAAAGCAGCACTTGATGATTCTGTGGTAAATCAATATGGCTGTGATGTGAATCAGGAAAATTAGCAACTGTATTATTAGACTCCATATAATTAGTGGGATCGGCCTGATGTTGTTGATGATAATCATTTGAGCTACCATCGGACAAGGGTGACCCTAAAGCAGTTTTAATTCCTGAACTCATATGGTTGTACTGAAGTGAGTTTGCTCTTTTGCGTGGCTCTGTAAACGATGGAGTTGATGGGTAGTGAGTAAAACTCGGTAGAGGTTCGCTTATACTGGAAGCAATAAAAGGCTTGACATTATCTTCAGCATAATGTTCGGAAATGCGCTGCTTTTTTGTTTGTCTACAAAACTCCTCGTCTGTAACCAAAGATGGGAGCGCCGAGTTGATTGGGCTAGTGAGAACCGAGCTACAAGTAGATGACTTGTATTGACTCTGAAAAGTGACAAACTCGTCCCTCATGGGCTTTTTCTCTGATGAAATACTCTGTTGCCATGATAGTTTTCCCCCTAAAGATAACATTCTGTCCTTTGTCGAAAACGTGGGTTGGAGGTGGTCTTTTGGATCTAAAGAATCAATCGCCGGATAATTTAAGACTGTGGACAGACCGTCGGTAGACGCTTCTGAATATTCTGGATAATTCGTGTTTTTATACAAGTTTGTCATATCGTTTTCGGGCAGACAGTTTCTTTCTTCTAAAAGTCCATGATAATATAAAAATACTAAATAAAAGACAAAGTTAGCTTTAAAAACAAAAGAAAGTTTTTCTTTTCTTTTAGAAAAAAAGTTACTTTACAATCCATGTCTTGAGTATTCTTTTCAAACTGGCTGCAACTGACTGAATAATCCCAGTATTCTTCAAGGATAGGATACCTTTCTAATGGTAAAAGGGAGTTTTCTTCATGCGTAGATATGTTTGGACCATAGAGTTCTCTATTTACGTGTTGTTCTAAAGGCATTGTGTTGTGCTGTAAGTAATTATATATTTGTTTTGAGGTACTGGAGTCTGGTTTAGGCCCTGGTCGCGTTATTGCAAATGAAGTCATTGGGATAAAAGGAAAAGGGGAAGTGTAAAACGTGTCTTTTTTTTTTTTTTTTTTTTTTTTGAAAAAAAAAGGAAAAAAAAAAAAAAAAAAGAAAAATAAAAAAAATTAGCATTAATATAGTCCAATACGATTTTTTTTTAAAAAAATTAGTTAGCAATGATAAACCTGGTAAAGTGTGACTATAATATGTTGGTTTTTTAGGAGACACAAAAGACGATAAATCTAAACTCATGGTATCCTCATTATGATAATAAAAATTTTATACTGGACATCAGCTGGTTTTTAACATCGAACAGGAATAGGCATGTTCTCCGCAGTTGAAAGAAAAAAAAAAAAAAAAAAAAAAAAAAAAAAAGAAGGAGAATAGATTTTTTTTTAAAAAAAAAGGGAGACAAAAGTTAAGCTTAATATGTCTTGCGACTGTCAAATTGCCAAGTACCCGTCTCGATCTTGTTTCTCTCTATTACTGTTTCATATTCAGATTATTTCTCAATGTTTATTGTTGTGTGGCGGGGTCTACGTCCTCGTTGTTTTCAGGCTTTCTAAAGCGGCGTCTTGGTGGTACATTTGTACTCAAACAATACTTGTACTAGTGTTCTCATGAGAATGTGGTTTTATAAATAAAACACTTTGTCTCAAAAGAAGCATTTAGGATCAATTCAAAGCTAAATGACTATAAGCTTTTGAACGAATAAATTTGTAATTGTAAATTTCCGTTATCAATATAGACTAATTTTCGCAATGTCATTTTGTACTTTGGCCCTTTTTTTTTTTTTGAAGTAAAAAATATTGCCTGTAATCAACATTGGAACACTGTAAAAATAGTATTTAATCGTTCTTGTCGACTAAATAAAACTTGTTTTAGTCTTAATTATATCGGTATTTTAATCGATAAAGATCGTACTGGATCATCAAATGAGCAATTTTAAACAATAAACTCTATCAAGAACAAAATAAATTTGCGAAAGACCGTTATATTTTTTTATGTGGTTCAAGCCCTATATTTCATGTATATCAAAAGATTTATAACTGTTTAACCAGAAAAAGAAATAAAATAAAAATAAGCGGCGTACAGGAAAGACCACGATTTTCTTTTTTATTTGTATTCCATTCAAAAAGTTATACATTAGCAACTTTACGATTGTATTTAAAATATTGATAAAAAAAAGAGTGTGCAAACAAGTGTAAGACGGAGATTAACGCGGTTAAAACTTTGCAATGACGTGTAAAATGTTTTAAAAAACCAAGATGTGGTTTATACATATAGAAACAGAGAAAAAAAAAGAGAAAGGTTTAAAAGAGGGGAAAAAAAGAGAAAGAGAAAATGTTGTGAAAAAAGGAAACACAAAAAAAAAAACCAGTTGATGGTTTCCATGCATGTTATTTTTAAACCATATCTCACTAAAAAGACGTGGTTTGAATTAAACAAAAATTTAGGTTTGTAATTGAAAAAAGTAAAGGCATATGTATTTTCATTTTATTTTTGGCGCATAAAATAGATTTTTTTATTATGTCTCGTTTTTCTTTAATAATTATCCGTTTTATTTATATGTTAAAATTAATAAAGTAAATTAACCAATTGAAGGAAAAATTTTCAAGGTATATTTCCAGACAGTTACAGATGGTAGTACAAAAGCACAGACAAAGGGATGTATTGTACCACGTAAACATGTGTCTTTCAAATGGTGATCAATGTACATATGCTTTCCACGAAATTGAAATTTTGAGTCTATTTCCTCTCGTCTGACATACCGACATTGCATTCTGGATTAAAATGAGATTAGTGAACAGCAAAAAAAAAAAAAAATCTCTCAAGTCTTTTTTTCTTGAACTCTATGCTTCCAAGTTTAGACAGCCTTTTTTTTTTTTTTTTTTTTTTTTTGGATATATAGCCCTTGTTTGAAGCTTTTTATTGATTGAATATGTAAATGTATGTAGAATATATCTGAAAGATGAGATGTACAATGGTAGTGTTATAATACAGAAGAACGAATGGAAGGCGGCTATTTTTTTGAAAAGTCAAGACATCTAGTATTTAGCTCATGCGCAAAGTCCATTATCAATATTTTTCGATCATGTCCAGAACTAGATACCAGCTGTTAATACATGAAGATATATTAGATAAGACAATTATTACCTAATAATCCTTTTTTTATCAAAACACACGTCAAAAATCCAACTTGAATGTCCACTTTGAAAGTTTAGTAAGCAGTTGCCTGAGCTAGAATAAAAAAAAAAAAAATATTAGTTCCATGTTTACTAGTAAAAAAAAAGCGGTGTTTGAATTTACTTTATATCCCAAACACGGATTGACTGATCATAACTTGCGCTTATTACTCGGTCACCATCGAAACGTAAGTTCCTCACTAAACCAGAATGACCAGCAAATATCATTGTACACAGACCACTCTACAAATAAAATACATGTGAGTACAAGATTTTTTTTTTCTTTTTCTATTTGAAAGAAGTACCTCTGCATCCCATACACGAATAGTATGGTCATTTGAGCCACTTACGATACGTTTTCCATCAAATCGAACACAAGCCAATCCATGTTTATGGCCGGTAAATTCTCGAATCATGTTGCCTGTAGAAATATTCCATAGTTTAATTAGCGAATCGTTGGACGCTGATACAAGCTGATCTCCTTGAATTTGAATAGAATTTACTGCGCCTTGATGTCCCACAATCATACGTATAGGCTGATATGTTCTTCTGTCCCATATTCTAATTGAAGCATCCTTGGAAGAGCTAACAATATACTTGTCATTGAAAGCAACATCGCTTACACCAGCAGCGTGTCCCTATAAATGAATGTGTTACAAATGTCTTCCTTTTGTATACAAGCACATCATGTCGTCTTACGTGTAATTTTGCTCTAATTCGTCTTGTTTTCATATCCCAGACAATAACAGTCATGTCAGATGATCCAGAGACAATAATGTTTTCATCGTACTGTAAACAAAGCACACTAGCCGTATGTCCTTCTAGTGTATAGACACACTGATATTGACAGAGATCCCAAATTTTGATAGTCCGATCCCGACTACCGGTAATCACTTTTTCGTCATCAAACTGAATACAGTATACACTATCAGTATGTCCAAGAAGATAGTGAGGTGCAACTTTTCCAGTATTCCATCTTGATTCTAATTGATATCTCTGTTTAAACCAATAGTACCAGCTTTTTTCTTCCTCCGACAGTGTGACATGTTTTGGGATTTTCAATCTCCAATCATTTTCCAACATCTTAATTTTCCACAAGTCGTCGAGATAAAACAAACTAGCCCATCTTCTGGAGACAAGTGGGACAGACAATAAGCTATCGATGGTGAGTAGAGAAAGGATATGTGAACACAGTTCAATAGGAAAAATAGCAGTGAAGTCTATATGTTTAATATAAATGAGTAATTCTTTCCATGCCATATCTTTACCTATTTTCTTTTCTATTGTTGCCCACTGTATTAATGGCTCATGGTGGCGATAGTGAAGAATACGTTTTGATCGTGATTTTTGTACGAGGTTCATAGGCTGTTCAAAGGAACACTCTGTCATTTCAACATCTCGAGCATAAGGTGGTGCAATTGGAATGCTGTAATCATTATTTATACCATTATGTGTGCTGTTGTTATGGGGGTAAACCATTTTCTTCTTCTAAAGAAAGTACGTTGAATCGAAATTAGAGAAAAGAAAAAGAAAAAAAAAAGTTGAGAACAGTGGGATACTTTTTATGGCACACAAAATTTCTTTTTTGTTAGAACTATGGCTGCATTTTAATTGGGCACAGAAGTGCGTACCTCCCTCTTTAGGTAAAGTATAGATACATTGTATCAAAGTTGAAACGTTTTATTTGTTTTTTCTCTCTTTTTTGGAAAAATCTTTTTTTTTTATTTTTTTTTTAGGAAAATACGTAAATATGAAACGGTAAACATTTACAGAAAATAGAGAGAGTGTGGAATCCTTGATTAAAAAGAAGTTATTTCTTCTTTTGCGCTAAACAAAAAAGAAGTATTGTTTTGTTGAAATCCCAAACAAGGCAATCAGTGATGTACACAAGTGTCACAAGTTTTTTTTTTTTTTTTTTTTTTTTTTTTTTTTTTTTTTGCCTGCATATTCTCTTCTAAAAGAAAATACATTGATAAGCTACACACTATTTATAGAAAACAGATAGTTTATGCCCAGACACCCACTTTCCTTAATTACACCCAAAATTCATTGTTATTGTTTACAGTATTCAAAAAAGAGGGGGGAGGGGGAGGGTTATGTCACAAACAGACATATTCTATATTTACAAATTTTTAAGAGATCTTGTTGTCTACCATATATTTCCTCAATGACTCTTTTAAATTATCAAGAAGAGGTGTGGAGACTTCGTGCCGGGTATCTTCAGTACACAGACTATCACAACAACTGCTTGCTCCACTACTATCACTAGTCACACTACTACATCGACTGCGCACCTTACAATCAGTATTGCAATATCTTGAAGGACGGTCCTCTTGCCAATAATTATCAACCCCAATTTTTTTTTTGAGTAGTTTAGAAAGTACCGCCCTGTTGCTCTTTGCCTTCTCTCGTATAGGTATGTTTTTGGACGTCGATAGCAAATGTGAGATATCCAAACAGGTAGCCAACCAATAAACATCTACTGAGCAAGGAGACACGGCGGTCAGAGCCGTATAAATTTTGGATAACACATCAATACAGATAGAAGTAATCATGAGTGCTCGGCCACCATCAATACGAAAGGAATGAGCGTCTGTTGAATCCATATCACTTGGAGACTGCATAATCTTACAGTGAATAATTAGCCAGTAGATGTAATAGACTGCATTCACTCGCAAAACAAAAGGTGTCGTACACGTCACTTCTTTTGTGTATTCAAATGGACCATTTCCAATTTGTAGTTCGACAGGCAATGATTTCCGCACATAGAGAAGAATGCGTTCGTGACCTTGAATTGTTGAAGATGCGATACTGCTCACTGCGCCGCTAAAGTAACTAAAAAACGTTTCTTCAGATACACTTGGATTATAAGCTGAGCAAGACATGAGTCGAATGACAAACTGAAAGCAGCAGAGAGAATTGTAAGTAGTGCGATCCTCTATCTCACATCCTAGATGGGTGGGTAAAGTGGAGATGTGAAAGGAAGTGCTGGTGAAACCACGAGTGCTTTCGGCAGATTTCAAGAAATTAAACTCTAAATAGCGGGAAAGATAAAAGACACGAATACGCACTTGTTCTTGTACAGGGTCTTGATGGGGTTTCATCTGGCTGATCATTTGCCAACAGAGATTTGAATAGGCCCGTGCTTCATCGCCATTGAGTCTTAAAAGGCAGCCGGTACTGATGAATAGTAGTGCGCAGCATAGTTCGGGCGTTGGGTCTTGTTCAAACAGAACTTCTTCTATAGCATTAATGGCAATTGATTGACAATGGTCTGCTAGTTGTGTTCGAGTGAATGAAAGTTCGTTCTGGTCAACATGCTCGCAAGATGTGTATGCTGCAAGACTTACAACGGCGTTCGTCAAAAGTGAGTCGAGATCCCGGTATAATTTTGGGTAATAGATTGGAATTGGAAGAATCGGTAGAAGGGTGCCGATACATGTGAAATAGTTTCGAAGCATGATTTGTTTAAACAATTGACACTGTTGGTCCAGTAAAGAGCTGTTGGGCGATGAAAGTAGAAGGAGAGAACCAGCTCGTCCTTGCTTCTTACTCATGCTTTGGATTGTGTTCTTAAAGAAGGGTTCGACCTTCGTAACCGGATAAGTGACATGCAGCATTTGTGCTCCTCCTGTCTCTGACCATTGTTTAATTTTCTGTGGTGAATGGAAAAAGGTAAAGCCTTCTTTCAGAAATTTTTCTAAATCAGATAAGGTCTTGACTGATGTTTGTACTTGGATGCCTCTTTTGCTGTTTGTTATTGTCAAATTCCACTCTGATGATAGGCTTCTGTCTTGTTTTTTATGGTCACAAATGATCTGGTTACAAATAAGACAAGCTGGTGTAGCCTTTATTTGGGAAAGTTCCATTTCTATTTCCTCTGTTTGCTGTTCCAAGGTCATTAGAGTATTTCGTATTCTCTTCTTTTGAGCAACTGGAATTGTTGGTTTTATCCTTATTGGTTTTTCTATAATTCGAAATATACACTCTACATTGGCTTCCTGACATCGTTCACATCTCGATTCTCCTGTTGGAATGCATTTTCGTCTCTGAGTTCTGCAATTTTCACCTTAACATAAGGAATGGTAAGAAACATAAAAGAAAGCATTTTTTTTTTACTATTCTCACATGGTATCTTTCTTTTCGGTTTGTCTAATTCTTCCATTTCATGAGCTGTAAAAGTAAGGAAAAAAAAAAGAAAAAAAAAAAAAAAACGGAAAAAATCTTGGGAGATTACTTTATTTGGCAGTGTTTT
>JNDS01003309.1:0-11416 GCA_000697035.1 Rhizopus stolonifer B9770
GCGGTTTTTTTTTTTTTTTTTTTTTTTTTTTTCTGTAACCATAGCTAATGTAAAGTATCACAAATTCTGCAACTACCACCTTGAACATCTTTCACATGCGTACCAATTGCTTATGATAATTATTGTTGTATTTGATAATATAATTGCGGCGTAAAACCGACTTTAGGTTGTTTAGTACCCAATTATATTTTTTCTTTCTTTTACTAAACGATCTGGACCCTTTAGCAAGCTGGAAATAGTTGTAATCACTCTGATTGAACATCATTGTATAGCTTTTATAAAATGTGCGTGTGTGTGGTTTCTACTTTATAAAAGTGTCCGTTCGCTTAGACAGTAATAGTGTAGAATAATTATATTCCAAGGAGACATTTATTCTTTTACAATGGTGGTTCTGCTTCTTGAATGAAACATCAACGTGGTCAATATGCACGAACAAGTTCAAGTCCAGATAATTGGATGCATAAAGAAGAACTTTGTTTTCTTTTTTAGAACTTGGTACGAAACTTGTTTATTGTGGAAAAAGGAAGAAGAAGAAGGAAAATCAATTGATTACACAAAATGGTAGGAGCGCAGGCTTTGTTAGTAGTAAACAAAATAGTCGGTGATAACTATCTGAGTATTTTTTTTATCAGAACGCATAACATTGTGGCTCGAGTTTAACGCGTTTTCCTGCAGGAACAGTACTGAATCAAACAGTTGTTAAAATGAATTGCAGTTTAAAATCTTAAGCCTGCTTTGATAAAATAAAATAGACTTTTGTCGACAGAGATAGGCTATACCTTAAACAGCTCTATAAATTTAATATGCCTAAAAAATTGATATGAATATCACAGCCAGTTCAAAACCGGGCATTACAATCACCTATAGTCATACATCAAACCAAGATTGTTTGTGTAACTAACACTTACTAGACCTATTGGCTTGTTCTTGACGGTGGGTGTACTGCAAAAATGGAAATAAAATTAGTATCTTAAATGGCAATAAATATATTTTTTACTTACCCCGAAGGTATTCAGACCGCACAGGCGACGAAGCCAACAAGGTGCCATTTTCAGGTGACCGAGGGCGAAAAGATAAGTATGATTATTGCTGTTTGGAAAAAGGAAGAAAGGGTTTCCTCAACAGGGCCAGTGCCATAGCGGAGATCCCAATTGCTGTTGCAGACATCACATCTCGATTGTTTGTTGTCCGGCCGTGTTTAAATGCTTCACAATTTGGGTTTAAACAACGGACAGTTTCAAGAGAGATGGTTCCATCCGATGTTCGACTATGAGTGATAGGGAAGTAGCAATATACACACAGCTGAGGAGTCATATGCTTGTCTGTTATCATTGTCTCGACATATCTTTTTTGTATTCTTAGAAGCCATTTTCCTCCTCCTCTATCGTGGCCTCTAATTTCCCTACCAACCCCATTACCAGCATTCCCTATACCCATGGAAAGAAGAGTACCATTGGAATCACCTTTTAGAAAATTTGCGCTCGGCAGCAGCAGCACGGTCCTTTGTTCGGATAGTTGCAAGTTCAACTGTTATAAAACACTTTTGGCATAGGGCATAGAAACAATAGAAATGTGTGCCTGAGTTGTATTCGCCCTTGGTATAATACACAAAATCGGCCTTTACCTAAAGCGATCATTGAATAGAGAAACTTGACATTTATTTGCTAGTTTCATAGTCTTGAGGCCGGCATGTTCAAATACCCAGGTATTTTGACTTGGTATAGGCTTTTCTTTAAAAATACGCGAGTAAATTGGAAATAGTCCGTACTTCTACCGGTAGATTTTTGAGACTGGTCTCACCAAAATGAGTCTAACGGTGAAAATGCTGTTTTTTGAATATGAATTTGAGTGCTTAATAATAAATTTTGCGCCAAGGGATTAGAAAAAAAATATATATATAAACTACTCATAAGGGGCTTCGGCCCCTAGTGTAATGTTTATAATGCTTCTCTTGGATGCTAATGACGCTGGTTCAAATGCCCAAGGCCGCAATTTCTTGTCTCTTCTTTCGTGGGTATAGCCCTGTTATATTTATCTGATTTCTTTGTGGGTTGAAAGTCCTGTTATTATAAAAATTTCAAAAATGATGTCCGCCATGTTGGCGACATTGATAGTAAGATTGTAAGCGATTCAACTAATTTTTTCTTTTATTCAATTCAAATAGTATAACAAACATGCAAAACTTTGGTGAATATATTACCAATAGAGAAATTATTTCATATAATGATATGGATACTTCATCTGATGATTATATGGAAGAGGAAATTGGAATTGACCATTTTAATTTGAGTAAAGAATGGATTGAGAAAATAAAACAAATTGGCAGTTCATTATATTGTGTGTGTGAATTTATGGATGTTGATGGACCGGAAGAAATAAAAGATAAAGATTCATTTGGAGATGCATTTCTTTTTTAGAGTCAATGCCATTATAGAAAAAGCACAAGATTCTTGTAGTTAAAAGTCGAGGCTCTTACAGGAAATATATTGTTAAACAAATTCAAAAGCTCTTTGATTTAATCATTGAAGAAGGCTTCACTACCAAAGATGCAACTTTAGTCACTGGGATTAATATTCGTACTGCCCAGAATTATGTAAGAGTGTATAATAATGATCCACAGAAACGACTTCCGGGATCTTATAACAAACCTCGTGGAAGACCTTGTTCAAAGCTAACTGAGGAGCATTTTAAATGTCTTGTTGACTATGTCAAAAAGAATACTACTGCTGTATTAGATGAGCTAAAGTTAAAGCTTTGTGAGAAATTTGAGGGTTTGAAAATCTCTATTTTTGCCATTCACAAGCGTTTAGTACGTAAACATATTATTGCTTTAAAAAACTTGAAAAGATACCAGCAGCGAGAAATTCCGATAGAGTAATAGCATTGCGAAAAGCGATTGTTGAGCAATATAAGAGTGATACAGCTATGGATTTTTCCAAGAATCGTGTTTTCATTGATGAAGTAGGTTTCAACTTACATACTCAGAGAAACCATGGCCGTTCATTAAAAGGAGCACCTGCAAAGAGCACTGTACCAACTGGAAAGGGTGTTACATTTACAATTTTAGGTGCAATTTCTCAAGCAGATATCATAAATATTGGACTTAAAAAACAAGAATTAGCTTCTTCTAAAATAAAAGAAAGGCAGATGGTAAGGAAGTAAAAATAAATGGTAAAGTTGGAACAAGTACTGAGCACTTCTTGGCCTACCTAACCAACGTAATGAATACACTAGATAAAAATAATATGAAGGACCAGTATATTGTTATGGATAATGCACCTACTCGTAAGCCAAAAGTGATCAAAGCACTAATCGAAGAACAAGGACATAAATGCATATATTTACCACCATACTCTCCTTTCTTGAATCCAATTGAGGAATTTTGGTCAAAAGTAAAAGCAGGTGTTAGAAGAATACCATTGGCAGCAGATGATCATCTTACAGATCGTATATGCGAATCAGCAGGAAAAGTAACAAAAAAAGATCGTAAGGGTTGGATTGAGCACTTAAAGTCTTTTTTTGAGAACTGTTTGAACGAAGAAAAGAATCTTTAAAATGATGCTATTAGTCGATAGGGGCTCAGTTTTGAATAGGCGTGTTTTGAATCCTCAATGAGATTTGAATATCACAAAACATAAACGCATTATGCTGATATGATCTGAGTAACAAATAAATAAATAAATAAAAGCTTTTATTGACTTTATAGGATAAAAGAAATCTTTCTATGACATAAATACAATTCATAATGAGCACAATGAATAGTTTAAATAATAATTTACGATATATCATTTCAAAAAGCCATAAAACAGACTCTTTGCCTAATGGTAAGTTTTAAACTTAGTAAAACGAACTGTTGAAGCACACATGAGAGACCTAGTAAATAAAGGCCCCGTAGGGATTACGTGAGCCTGCTGACTTCCCAGTTGTTGAAAATCTACAAGGTTTTTTTTTTTTGCAGGACTTCGTGAGCCTGCCCAATTCCTAGTACCGAAAATAACCCCCTCTCAACAGGACGTAACAGCCCTATTGTTATATCAGCTTTACTGGTTTTTTTTTTTTTTTTTTTGTTTTTTTAGTAACTTTGCTACAAAATTGACTAGTGGTATATTATTTGAACATGATTTATATTTATATTAAAATAGTTTTATTCACAGAAAAAATCAATCATGTTGGGGTGAAAACATTGGGCCAAGGTTGCCCAAACCAACACTATCTTCTTCTTTAGTCAACTTGATGATGACTGGGTTGACTATATCACTAAGCCGGGTATATTTTTCTGGATTGTAAATACAATCCGAACTGTTGGCTTGATGTTCCTTTTTAAGGTTGTGGATATTGTCCACAGAATTCTCCAACAAACGCTATATACAGGGTCATTTAGGTTATTTAGTATTTCTTTAATTCATTCACCTATGCTTATTACCTTAGCGTTCCAACAGAATTGTATAAGCTGTGGAAGATACATCATTCTATCATCCCAATCTGAAAGAATCTCAAGACAAGACTCTCTCCAGAAGTCAAACAAGCCATCTTCTTTATAAGAGACACTCCATAAATGCAATCGCTTATCTATTGATATACAAACACAATATTAGAGTTCACTACAATGTTTGATAAAAATAATATATTACCTGCGGCCTGTATGAAGAAAACCTTCACTCGACTGAATGCCTCAACTGAAGCAAAAGGGAAATCATCAGCAATACACTTAAGCATCGCGAGGATGCCATACATGCCTTTATGATGATCAAGCTTAATTTTAACTTTATCGGTGTTAGAAAAATGACCAGAAGTCTCAAGTAAAAGTAACTCCAAGTTCTTTAAACCAAAAAGCTTAATCAAGCCATCTGATTTATACTGCAACGTTTCGTCCACAATAGCACTCGTTGCCTTTAATTGTCGGCCCATACTTACTAAGCATGGTTGCCCTTGTACAAAGTAGCCTTTGCAATTATTGCTGTTGAGCGTTTTACCAATTAAGTCCAAATATGGCCAAACAAATGCTTGGTTAAAGGCATCTTCGTTGGAATCATAATCGTATGGAGCTTCATATCCTTTAACACTATAAATGAATACATGGTATATATGGTTGATTTGTGTACATGGAATCAAAATGATATTTAATTTACACTTGAATTAGAAACTCTTCAAGAAACTCCAAACATTGAACATCACCTTGCTTTAGTTTTTCATTGGTCAATATTAAAGCTGAAATGCGTCTGATTTCTTTTTTGAATTGGCCCAAATCATCCTACATCAACAAATATCAAGTCAGTTCATAAAGCAGTAATAAATTGTAACATATAAAGCGCAAGTAGTTACAGTATTAGTTGCAGCATGAAGATGCTCTCGTAATAACAAGGGAATTTGATAGCTCTCAATTTCATGCCTGTCCACATGTACATTATACAAATCTCGGTCTAGGTAGGGTCTAGGGGAAATTCCCTTTCCGGATCTAATGATATTGTTTGCCTCAGGGCTTATATAAAAAATGTATTTAATTAGTTTATATGCGTTTATGTTGTGACATAAAACTTACGAATAGGGATGAAACACATCATGGTGTTCTTTGATGAACTTTAGCCATTGAACTCCGACACCTGATTGCTAAAATGTAATAAATAAATAAATAAGACTCCTGTTAACAAAATGTTTTTTTTTTTTTTTTTTTTTTTTTCTTTTTTTATCCAAGCAACTTACATGCCCTCCAAGGTTACCTTCCCCTTCATCGGATTCATCTGAATTATCTCCGAATCCTTGAGCTTCTTCATGAATTCTCTTACGACTCTTTTAATAAAAAAACAGTTAGTAAATACTGATCAGTGTCATTATATTATTAAACAAACCTTGCTACTACTTTCACCGTTATATGTCGTATTATTCATAACACCAGTGCTAAAAGTTCCACCATTAATTGGACCATTAAAAGTCATTCCGTTATTGAAAACCTTTCTTTTTTTTGTGGCTCTCCTGGCTAAGTCAGCCTTCAGCTGGGCTTTTGTTGGCTAAAACAGCAAAAAAATTAGTCTAATGCTTTATTCAAACATCAAGTCTCTCACCTTTGCTTGCTTCGACAAGTGACGGGCGTACTCTTTAATAGTATTTGGGACCTCTTGTAAATTGGCAATCCAGTAAAGATCACAATCATAATCGTATTCAATTTTTTTAATATTCTTGGACTTATTCAAGCCAGAGTGGGTTTCTTCAAAATACTTTTGAAAACTCCAGTTATCTGCGCCGTTTATTGAAAAGAAATGGCGAGAGCCTTCATTAACGATTGAAAGTTTATAATCTTTATATTCTTCAGGTAAAGTCATTTTGTTCCTAGGAAACCAAAAAAAAAAAAAAAAAAAAAATTATTAGAGCATTCCCAGCAGACTCGCTAATAGCTATTTTTTGGGTCCGGATAAAAATTATGTACACTATTTTCACAAATACCAATGTTGACGAAACGAAGGCTGGAAATGTGATACATGCTCTCTGAGCCATGCTTTATTTTCCTTATATGATGATAAAAATAAAATTTCCCTTTCTTCCTTATATCTTCTAAGCTAAGCTATAATATTTTCAATTTTTTTTTTTTTTTGGGAGGGATAAGGATAAATATATATATATATATATGATAACTACTAAGTTGCTGGCTAACCGAAGAAACGGTACCAGGGTCGGGTATGTATCACATTTCCAGCCTTCGTTTCGTTAACATTGGTATTGGTTGTCGTACCTAAACGAATCCCAGTTGACTCCAATGTGATACGCTTTTCCGCACTAGAAAAAATTGAATTGCTGATGGCTGTACTAGTGGATGTTTGTGAAGATGGTTTGTAATAAAAGTTTTCAAAGGTGTTTGAGTTTAAGCTCCAGTTTGCATGCTTCTTTACATCTTGTATTGAGTGACCTAGTTCCACAGCTTTAGTGCTTGAGGCTGCCCTTATAGAGTGTGCTTGAAAGTCCTTGATATCAATTCCTGCTTTCCCCATAGCTGCTTTTACCCAGTTTGCTACCGTAGAGGGTCTAACTGACGTGGTAGGCTTTGTGTTTGAATCAATGTAGGCTAGGAACAAAGTATGATCTTCCGGTAAGTCTTGTCTAAGGTGAGCTGTTTGTGTGATAAACAGGTACGTAGTTCTTACAGGACACAAATCTTCATCCTCAATGGACCTTAAAGTGATTGACTTTACTTGGCTTTCTTTTGGCGTTCTTGCATGAATACGAATACTTGAGGTCATTCCATTTTGCTTTAAAATAATGTCACGGTATTGAAGTCTACCAATATCAGATCTTGGACGCCACATGGTTGCTATGCAAATCAGTAAAATAGTCTTTAGTTGTAATTGATCTAAGTTGAGTTCGTCTGTTGGAGACAGATGGTGTTTGATGTAATCTACTAATATAATGAGGTCTCATGTGGCTGATTGTTGTTCAGTAGGAATTTTCACTTCGGAATTCCGTTTCGCAGTGAAAAAATCCTTGATTAAAGATTGTTCTGCAATGGGTGGTTTGTCGCTATGAATAACTGAAAAAACGGACGCAATAGAGGAACGTAATGTATTCAGGTGAGAGCTGCTGTAATCCTTACTGGTTTGTAGAAATTTCAATACTGTCTTTGCATCATAATCCAACGGCTTGTATGGAGGTTGTTGTTGTTTACACCATGACACCCAGTGATTCCATCCATTGTCATACGCCTTATGTGTTGATTGTCTTGTTTTTTGATTCAAATATTTAATCGTATCTGCAGTTATAACATCTTGTAACCGGTAGTTGTTGATAATTGCCAAGCGGCTAGACACCATTTCTGATTGATCCTCCAGATAATTGGATGTTGAATGTGTTTCATTCGTAGAATCATCGGAAACCAAAATTGGCTGGGCCACAATGGAGTGATCAGAATTGCTTGCTTCAATTTCTGTTCTTGAATCTTTTTCAAAACTTGTGGAATTAACTTCCAAGGAGGGTAAAGGTACATCCCCTTTGGTAACCATGTCTGTCTCATCGCATCTGTTGCTGAGGCTGTTGGATCTGGTGATAGAGTCCAATATGTTGGTAACTGGTGGTTGTGTCGAGCTGCAAATGCGTCTATCTTCAGTGGTCCCCATTGTTGTCGTATGCAATTGAACATCTTCCTCGGAATTGTTGATTCGTATAACGGTTTTCTCAGTCTGCTCAATCTGTCGGCCTGAGTGTTCAGAATTCCTGGAATATGTTGATAAATCACCTTGATATTGTATTTGTTGCATAAGTCTTGAATCTGTATAGCTAGATCCTGTAATAGAATTGAAGTCGTTCCCCCTGATTTTGTAGTATATTTCAGAGCTGTCTTGTTGTCGGAATATATTTTGATTGTTGAGTTTTAGCATCTTCCTGCGTGGTGCTGGATCGCAAATAAGATCGTCTTCAATTCTCTCACGTTTATTGATTGTTGTTTCTCTTCTTGATTCCAAATTATTTTGTTTCCAAATGTTTGAGGCTTGGTGGTAATTTGAGTGCTTTGATAGCATAATCTTTTGCATCTTCATCATGTTGGATTCCTTGGATCCAAGCATGGGTGGCGAGTCTTTTGGCACTTTCAATTGCTTCGTCCAAAAGTTGATGAGCTTCTTCGGCTGTAATTTCTCCTGCTTTAATAATGGAGAGTTGCTCATAGATTTCGGTTGCTGCTCTACCGTGTAGTCTGCAGTTTTCTGCTCCTTTGTAGTGAGCGTTAACGACCTGAGTTGTGTCAACAGTGTATTGTTTAAGTTTTGGTATGAAAGATTTGTTGATCTCTTCTGCCACCGTCCACTCGTCATGGTGGTATTTGGTGAGTTCACGTTTGTAGCGTTTGAAATTGTCTTGGTGTTGTTGCTTCGTAAGCTTGTCCAAAGAGGAAGTGATCCCCAAAGGTAGCTCTCGCTCTTCTCTAGCTTTTTGTGTTTCTGCTTGTTCTGAGGCTTTAACTCTTCTGAGTAATTCAATAACTTCTTCTTCTGTGTATGTTTTGGGTCCATTATTGATAATCGGATCAGTCATAGTTTATCCACGATGCGCGGCTTAGAAAGATATAAGGAAGAAAGGGAAATTTTATTTTTATCATCATATAAGGAAAATCAAGCGTGGCTCAGAGAGCATGTATCACATTGGAAGCCGGAGTGGAGTCAACTGGGTACGACACCTTAAAAAAAAAATTGTGCAGTTTAAATTTCTATAGTTAATAGGAAATAGTTTCGTGCAATCAAAAAAAAAAAAAAAAAATTGTGCAGTGTCAGGATCCTTTCTTTTTCATTTTCTTTTTCTTTTTCTTTTTCTCTTTTATATTCACTTTTATATTCACTTTAATATGAGCTCTTTTATTCACGAAGACGGAAAAGAAAACATGCTAGATGACCAAGGAAATAAAGTTTTTGTGGTTGACATGAAAGTAGATGATGAAACTTATCCCCTTGAAAATGTAACAGATTTGAACCAGTACTTCGACTTGAAACCAACTGAGAGAATGGAACAAGAAAAAAAAGAGAAGCCCAGTACTGATAATCAACCAATTGAAAAGGGCAAGAGAGCTTACAGACGCTATAAACCTGAAGATAAAGAGCGCTTTTTTTTCCTTGTTTACGAGAAAAATATGGGATAAGAGAGGCAGCCAGAGCCCTTTAGATGCCAGAAACAACTGCTCAAAGTTGGTACAAAAAAGAAAGCCAGAATCCAGAGGAAGCTATTGAAAAAAAAAGGGCAGTGGCAGACCTGTAGGAAGACCACCTACCTTGAGAGAAGAGCATGAGCAATTTTTAAAAGAGCTTATCGATGATAAACCAAGCTTAGTTTTGGAGGAGATGATGGACAATTTGACAAACAAGTTTGAGGACCTGTCCATTTTAAAAACCGCTCTTTACAACTTTGTAACTGAAAAATGCAGAATTAGTTTGAAGAAAGCACATTTCCATTCGGTAGAGCGAAACAGCCCCGAAAAAATTCAGGAGACACGATTGGGTATTGAAGTGGAATGAGACAGACCTTGATTTCACGAGTAACTTTATCTTTATTAATGAGGCAGCTTTCCATATCAACATGAAGCGATCCGTTGCATGGTCAAAAAAAGGAACCCGTGCCGTTGTAGTTGTACCCAAAACAAGAGCTAAAACAACAACTATTTTGGGGGCCATCTCTCCCTATGGTGTAGTAAACATCAAAGTAAGAAGGCCAAGAGTACTTATCCCTTCGAAGAAGAGAAAGACAGCTGGTAGTGTTCAGGCTGCTGGAGGAACTGTGACTGGACACTACTTCAATTTCATTGCAAGTACCCTTGGTATTTTAGACAAACATGAACATTTCAAAGGCAACTACATTGTTATGGATAATGCTCCTATTCACAAGAATGCTGATATCAGAAAATACATTGAGCAACGTGAATACGGCTGTGTTTATCTTCCAGCCTATTCCCCTGAGCTCAACCCAATTGAGCAATTCTGGTCAGTATGTAAGAGCAAGCTCAAAAGGGAAGAGCTTTTGCAGGAAGAGACATTGTCGTCTAGAATTGGAGATGCGTGTAACACGATCCTTTTGAGTGATCTTCAAGGATTCTGTAGATACTCAGCCGCTAAATTTGAAGACTGTTTGAACCGTAAGCCGATGTAGTTTTTTTTTTCGTGCATTTCGTGTATCAATAAACCATGAATATTTAAGAGTGCGGATAAAAATTATGTACTTTTTTCCATAATGGCTGCTTTTCTCCTAGTATTAAATGCACCGCACCCACTTAATAATTATGTACTTCATGTACTTTTTTAAAAATTATGTACTTTTCTATTATACATTTTTTTATAATTGTATGTACTTTATTTGTCTATTTTATTCTATATTTTTTTTTTGTAACATACTACAGATACTACAGTTATTTTTGGGCTTTTTAAATTATATATTTGACCTACAAAGGAGGTCCTATCGCAAGTAGTTCTGCAAGTGGC
Organism: Rhizopus stolonifer B9770; assembly: GCA_000697035.1. Lineage (NCBI taxonomy): Eukaryota > Fungi > Mucoromycota > Mucoromycetes > Mucorales > Rhizopodaceae > Rhizopus > Rhizopus stolonifer. The sequence continues at coordinate 10,941 of JNDS01003309.1, forward strand.
ATAAAAATGCACGCCGCTTCTATCAGTAGAAAAAAATTTTTCTGTGGAGAGTGTAGGCGCATCCATAAACGAATATATTGTTGGGGTAGTCAGACATAGCACCTTCATCTTCATGCAACAAGTTGGTAATATCACTGAATAATAAAAACTGCGGCATTTCTTCTAATAAGTTGTAGGAAATAGTTTCGCCATCGCTGTCATTTTCAATGCACTTTCTACATGTTTTTTTTTTCTTTCTCTGTAAAGAGCATCAACAGGAGACGAAGTGTATGTAAGCATTGACATGCTGAAAGGATCAAACTCAGAATGGTCTTCGTTCTTTGAACAGAGTCTGAAGCGGTAAGCGGCACCAACTGTGGTATTATTGGTTTTTCGAGTTGTTTAAAATAAATTTAAAAGTAGGACTGAAAGTCGATGAGTCTCTTGAACCTCTTTTATTGAGTGAGAACGAGAGAGAGAACCCACTTATTGCAAAT
>JNDS01003311.1:0-32611 GCA_000697035.1 Rhizopus stolonifer B9770
AAAAAAAATTTTTTTTTTTTTTTTTTTTTTTTTTTTTTTTTTTTGAGCCATTAGATTTGAAAAAAAAAAAAGATACATTTTTTGATTTGTTTATTCAAAATCCATTCCACCACCTAATTCAGATTGCTCAATAGCACTATTCTTAAGTCTTTGAGACGTTCGATGTTCAAATTCTTCAACAAGGTACCAATCTGGGTGATCATGCAAATATTCAGAATAAAGGCTCTAACAATAAACGCGTTTAGCTTTTTTTTTTTTTTAAAAAAAAAAAACCTCTTCTTCATTGCCGTCCTCCCAAATGACTGTGAATCGTATTTTTCCTATTGAGTTTCTTGCCTTTTTTACAACTTTTTGCAGTCTTTTGTTTTTATATTTTAATTTTGCTTTCTCTAATTCCAATTCGTCTTCCTTTTCTTCATCACTATCTGCATCTAATCGTTTAGGTACATATAGGCGAATACTATCGGGTCGAATAAACGTATTTCGAATCTCGTGTGGTAAAATGGGAATGGCAACCGATCTACAAATGGCTTTTGCTATTCTTGGGTGTACGTTCTTTGGTCTCTTTCTGTTCTAAATTTAAAAAAAAAAAGGAAATGTTTGTTGAAAGAAAGAGCTAATGAACAATTTCTAATTCATTACCATTTTTATGTGTATGCAAAAGAACAAAAAAAAAATAATTTTTTTAATTTTTGGTATAAAAATAATATTGATGTATAAAAACGAGTGAGGATAAAAATATAGGTATTAGGGGCGTATTTTTTTTTTTAAAAAAAAGAAATGAATGTAATGGGAAAAAGAATAAGTATTCATGTATAAAAAGAAATAAAGAAAGAGGGGGAAGGGAAGAAAGTTCAAACATTATTCACATATCATTCGTAAAAGTTCACTAGTTAATCTTGCGCTAACAGAGATGGACGTCTCTTTTCCAAAATTGGGATCTCCAAAGGCATTAAATCCTATACTTTCAAGGTAACGCTTTTGTTGATTTGATCTTTCAACAGAACTAAAAGCTGGATCTGAACAAGCTGTAACCAAAATCTTTTTAACAGCGTCGATCAATACAGTATTGTTGCTAGTGACTACAATAGCACTCATCTTTGGAATGATAGATTCGTATACTAATGCAAAGACTTCGGGTTCAGAAGCAGCCGCTTTAGATAAAATTCCAAATAAAAACAGTCTTTCCAGCTCATTTTCTGCAACGCTGAGCATACCAACGAGAAAGGATACCAAGAGAATACCAGTTGTTTTGTTGGGGATATCTATAGCCTGCCATATAGCAGAGTGAACATCAGAAGATGTGGCAATGTTTTCAAAAGTAGTATCTGTTAGACCAGTCATTTGAAGCAGCTCATGAAGTGAATCGTTCTTTACAGAAAATGGCAGCAGTCCAATAAAGTAGCCCAAGCAACAAGCATCGATTCTTTTAGGCTTGAACTCGGTTTTTGCTTCAATTTCCAAAAAAGTGGACAGGCAGTTGAGGATGATTTCTCGTGAATCTGCAAACTGAAATCCCTTAAGTAAGGAGCCGGCAATGGCAAACGAAAACTGTGTATCAAAGCTTACGCCAGCAGCCGCATCAATGTCCAAGAGAATAGACACAAAGGGAGCTCGAACATCCATCATGACATCCTGAATAGATTTTTGATCAAAAAGTTTTTGAGCGTCCATATTTTGCAGAGAAGCCCTCAATAAATTCACAGCGTGCGGAAAGATTATGTTGTGATTCATTTGAATCATTGAGATAGCGAGCCAAAACATGGATTTGAGATACCTCGAGCTAGCAGATAAATTGTTCACAATATTCTTGAGACACATGAGGATGCTGATTACCAATTCGGAATTTTTCTCATCAAAGTGAGCGAGATCGTTGCGAAGGACAATTAGGATTTGAAACATGAGATCGTCGTCAATATCTTCCTGTGCAAGGCATCCAAGGATAACAAATGACCGAGGCTGTAAAGCAGGATTAAATTGAAAGGTCATACTAGTTGCTAAGCTCATCCAGCGAGCACGCCACGCGTTTGCAACATCTATACACCCAAAAATATGTAAGCTTCAATTTATAAATACCATTTTTTTTTTACCATAACTACTAGCAGCAGCAGCTGTTACATCCAACAACAGCCGGACAATGATTTCAAGTGAAGCAAGGCTAATGTTTTCCATATCGTCTGACATTGTTTCATCGGTTATAGTAAAAGCGTTGGCGTATGATTTGTTCAAGCCAAAGTGAACTCGGTACTTTCCGTCTCCCACATCGTCCATCAAATACTTCAATTTCTTTCTGTTACTGCTTGATACATGATCTGAGGTTACCAGAATGTGAATAGCGTTTACCAAAAACCCATGGACAGAAGATCGGATAAACGTAGGGCCAGTGGATGCTAGTAACGCCACGATATGAAAGCTTTCAGCGACAAAAGGCTTACTAGAGCTCACATAATAAAAGGATAGAGCAATCATGATACGAACCAAACAAGCAATCTCGGCCCATGCAGGATGTTTGACGAGCGAGTTTCGACAGTTTTGTGATGTGCTTTGAAGAGCCTTTCTTGTCCTAGTAATAATCTTTCCACGAATGCTGTTACAGTTCATTGTCACAAGCATGTTGGCAGAAATCTCGTTTTCGTGGGATCCAAGTCCATGTTCAACAGAGAATTGGATAAGACACTCTATGGCCAATGTGTGTACTTCTTCCATTTCGACAAATGTCTTCCAGATTTTTTCTTGGATATATCCTTGCAACTATAAATTCAACGCATTAATTTCTACTATTGTAGTTGACAATATCCACAGATACCTCTGGCTTTTTTGCTGTTAAAGCAACTAGTGAACGCATGATTTCTTTGATTTTTTGACTTCCGTCTCTGTTGGGCCCATGAATGAAGAGAGAAATATTTTTTAGCCAAGGAACCATATACTCTAATGATAAAATCTGTCTGGAAATATCCGTATTTGATTTCTCCAAGCCCACAATACATTCGCTCAAGAACTCCAAAGTCAGATGTGGTTCACCGGATGCAATACTTTCACTGATGCTCACGATAAAATCTGAGTCATTGTAAGGTATAAAGATATCTTTGCTATGAATAGTAGTGGTAGAAATCTTAAATCTAAAATAAATACTGATTGAGCAAAGTAGACCATAAGAAGACAGACGCAGATTGTGATCTTCGCTTCCCATGTTAAGTAGTGCCATATTGAGAATACGTCCAGGAACATCTTTGGGTCGAATAGAATCCTTATCCTCGGTATTATTCGTTTCAAAGGTTTTTTTGCATTTCAACAAATACTTTTTTTTTTTAAAAAAAAAAAAGACCAATTTCTATTTAGAACAAATATATTTCTACAGAGGGATTGTATTCACTTACATTATATACTTCTTCTCTATTCGGTACTACAAGAACCATAGTTGATTTTCCGTTATTCACAGTAACCTGAATCTCCCCCTCATTGCTTCCCTTCTTTCCAGTCAAGATTGATGGTAATGAAATACTAGACAAATCGTTCATGCTGTATACATTGTTCAATATAGTACGCGCTGTTATAAACACTTCTCGCTCTTGCAACTACGTATATAATATGTGAGAAGGAGGAAAGAAAGTTTCTATATAAAACCGATTGATTTACAGTTGCTACTTGGAAGTATTCTTTTCCAATTTTCACTTGAACAGGCACTGCTGTTTTATAGTTATCCAAAAATATTGCGTTCTTTATAATCATCCCAGTCTCTTTTTCGATTTCACCTATTACACCATCCCAAAAATGAGGAACAATTTTTTTTTTTTTTTTTTTTTTTTTTTTTGAAACTAAAAAACTTACACGTGTCTTTGGGCAATCGAATCTCTGATGGTGCAATATTCTGAGCAAGTTCATCGATAGTCTTGGAAAACGTGAGACACTTTGTTAATCTGCTTATTGTTTCTCGAGGTAAGCTGTGAACATAGTGTTGCATATAAAAGTTTGGGTTGAATATATGGAACGAAGCCAGATAATTATCAATTTCGTTTCTGATGAGCGAAAAGAACTGATTGAACCAATAAACAGGCAGTACACAACCTTCATGGAAGCCTGATAGATCAAAAATAAGCTCAAAGGGTTGGTTCAGATAAGGTTCCAACGTCTATTATAGAAATAAATAAGCTTATTGTCTCTATATATATATATATATTATTTACTCTTATCCAAAAATAGACCAAAAGTTCAAAGTCGACACGGGTTTCTGCCAAACAACGTGTGATGAAGTAAAAGACAGGATGTCCCTTTCTTGAGACGCCACCTTGATAGATCATATTCAGTGATTGGATAGAGCTCAGATCACGATTTCTATTACGACGCATATAATCGTTTAGAATAGAGTTGGAGCTTGTAATCGCGTAGTTGCGCGTCATCGTGCTTTCTTCTTGTGCAATGTCTGGTGGGGGACCGAGCTGACCAAGAATATTGGAGAATCTTTCCATAGTACGCTTCAATTCCAGAATCTTGTCTGTGTCTGAGCTTGCATGAGAGCGAGGGCCTGAAACATGTCGAGATATTTTCTCCAGATTTTCCGACAGGTATTTGTGCAATTTGGCGTGTGCGGCTGTTTCTAGACGAATCGAACGTGTCTCTTGTGTTTGTGTGGGTGCAATAGAAATTTCACGAAGAAAGTGGGTGACACGATACAGATTATTGGTAATGAAATCGTTGAGTGAAATCATGTGAGGCTCTTTGGCACCAAACATAACATTGTTGGCCAAGTTTTGTATTAACCTTGTTGCCTGTAACAGTATTTTTCTTACATTTTTTGATCTTGGTATAGCCCTTTTGGAAACGCCAGAGTTTTCGGGTGTAAGAATGGCTGGGTTGAACAGTCTTAAGAAAACAAAGCCTCCCACTTGGGTCTCGGCAGCATCAGGGAATCTCTTGTTTACAGCTTCTACTAAGAAAGAAAGTTCTTTACGAAATATACTAAACATAATGTAAGTGATATCCTAGCTCCTTTCATGGTAATTTTTTTTTCTTTTTCTTTTCTTTTCTTTTTTTTTTACCTTGGTGCGTTGGGTATCGAGTTACAAATGGCGTCCATTAGTATATCTGCCACCCGACATACGTTTTGCTTGTTTTGAATAGTTTTTTCTGGCGATGTTTCTTTAATTGGATCCATTTCCCATGTAAGTTGTTCATCGCTCAAAGCATTGATTGACTCCATTGCAGATTGAATAGTTATTTTTACATATTCCACACAAGTGTTTCGTGCAAATGTAGATAACATTCGAGTAGCCATATTCGTTCCACGAAATAGAGTTGATTCTTGATCTATAAATGCATATTTAAAATACTTTATTTCCTCTTCTTTTTTTAAAAAAAAAAAAAAAGAATGAAAAAAGAAAAGAAAAAAATCTTACCTGCAGAAAACACTTCTCGTTCGATTATTGCTTTCAAAACCGGCAAAAGTTTATTTTTCGATTCAAACACGCTCAGCAAAACACTGGCAATACTAGAAGCATCGGAAGCAGGACAGACATCACAAACAGACAAAGTAACTTCCATATCTGATTCAACCAGTATCTGTCATACACATGAGTTACATAATATAAACTATTTTCCCTTACCTCCACTAATTTTTCATATCGATCATTGACAATTGTGTCTGCCAATGTGTCAAACTGAGCCCCTGCGTTAAGAATATTAGACAAAATTTGCATACAAGAGTTTCTCATTTTTGAATCTTCGTGATAACCCATAGCTAAGGTAAACCTGAGCCCGACTTCTACATTGGCATTCAGTAAGTTGGATAAAGCATTTACTGCTGATTCCTTCAGAGGTCCCCAATAAGTATCAACCGGCTTAACTGGAAAAGAGTATCTTGAAATTAAGTTGGATGCAGAAAGGCCTTGTTTAGTTGAACCGCAGATACTTTCGGCCTGGTTTATAGAGTAAATTACATAAAAATTAAGCTCAATATAATTATTCATACCTCGTACTGATGACATCTTTCCAACAATCCAATGAAGAATGTAAAGTATTTTTGAAATAGTCTACTCTTGCTCATAGCTTTATCCATATCGCGAGATTGTTCTGATATCTGCAAAGGAAGTTTGTGTAAAAGCGCAACTATAGCTTTTAAACAGATTTGATCCAGATCGCGTTGAACTTCTTTGTTTTGTAAGGTACCTGTCTCCGATTTGCTCTAAGAAAGAGATGAGTAAGTCCAAACTGTTATTTTTTGTGCATTTAAATCAAGCTTTACCTGATTGAAATTACTCGTCCATTCTATAATGATTTCAAGTAATCTGTTTTTTACACGAACGTCGTCACGAATAATAATTTGATCCATCTTTGTCATAAGTGCTTCAGTAAGGTGACACATCATAATCATAGTACGCATTGTTGTATAATTATCGTGAGGTAAACGATTGATGTAGTTGACAAAGTAAAGTACGGTCGTACTAAAATCAACACTAACTAAGCAATCACTGGCGTTTATGAGTCTGTCCAGTGTCATTTTCAAAACAAGTACGGATTGCTCTACAAACAACGTGTTGGTGCTGTTGCACGCTATCTCTCCATTGGAACCAAAACAGTTACTTAGTGTAGCTTCAATCTGATGAAAGAGAATTGTATATAAGGAGGGAGAAAGACCATTTCCCAACGTATCCTTTACAGCCTCTCTGACAACAACATTTTCTGAAGTAAGTAACTCCACCATTTCCGTGATAAATCTTTCGATCAATGCAGTTGATTTTGAAGCAGGTGAACCAGCACGTTCCGATTTGCTTCTTTCACTTATACTATCATTTTCTATATCTGCAGTTAAACGGCAGCCTCCCAATGCAGCTAAAAATCCAGTGTAGTTTTGCCATTCTGTCTGCTTTTCATCGTCAATTTCTACTCGACCAACAGGAACAGGCGAAGGAAGAGTAGCACTCATAGAATTCCCTGATACTTTCACCGCAGACACTCTCAGCTTGTCATGTCTAACTAAACCACCAATTTTTTTGACGGATGTAGAAGTCGAGTAGATTGTGGATGTGTCGCTTAAATCATTGAGGGTGTCCATGCCATATCGAATAACTACTTGTGTCAAAATTTTCCATCTCTTCCAAACCTCTTCCCAAGCCAAAAGATTGCTAGGAGTTGGCGACATCATCATTCGCATATACTTTCTTAATCTCTTTTGCTGAGCCTTTCTACCTACGAATAACTGTTTCTTTAATCCCTTCACTTCGGGTTCCTCAGCACAAAGCCTTTCGTAGATTTCAATGTTGTAATTGTACACAAGAGTACTTTGACTGCTTCTTGAAATCGAATCGCCAAAAGTGTTTTCATCATCCAAGATCTTTGATTCTTTACAGATATAACCCAGGCATTTAACTGATTTTGAGCAGATGTCTGGAATGGGTGAGCACAAGGATACGAGTAGAGCGACTTCAAGCGCCACCATAGCTTGATAACGCTCATGTGAGTCATTAGGGTCCTGTACAGTGTATGTCTCCTAATATAAATACTGTAAGAAAACAAATTAAATATATGTATTATTTACCAAGGCGTCTACCAAAAAGCAATTTCGAGAGTCCAAGATATTTGCAAGTAAATCAAAAAGGGTTCGCATTGACTCCTCACTTTGCCGAGAATTGTCAAGAATTTGTCGTGAGATAGACAAAATTGAATGTGACGAAATTTTCCAAAAGGTGGACATGATAGTTTTGGAAGGTCCCCAATGAAGGATGATTGAAGGATCATGTAGTTTGGTTAAACAACCAATAGCTGCCTTTCGCACGTTTTTATCTTGATGTTTTATCAAGATGGTCAATGAATTCATCAACGATACATTTTCTTCTACTCGAGATTTATCATTGCCCCCCTTTTTTGAAATTAAATGTTAGCGATCATAACATTTTACTTTTCTCACCATCAATGCCGAGCAAGGATCCAATCGAAATAACTTGAGCATACTCTGAAGCAATGGGCCTGTATTTTGGAGCCTTTTGTCAATACTCATTGTTCTCCTAGGGTTAGAGGATGTACTGGATACTTCTATTTTTGACGATAGTTCGATCTTTACTGTCTGTATGAATATGCGCCTCAATGGGGTACAGATGGCTTCGTACATTGAATTGAGAGTTAAGTGCCAAGGTAAAGGATGGTCCTCTGAGACAATAGCCAAACATGCATTTATAAACGCTTGTCTAAATACGGTTGGGGCATCATCTTCTAGTAAACTGGGTATGTGTGCTTGGATTGCTCGAGACGGATTTAATCGTAGTTGAGACAATAAATAGTTTGAAACCAAAGTTTGTTGAGAAATAGTGTAACCCAAGCTCGAGGAAAGTGCATCGGCTGCTGAAGATCGTGAAAAATCCCAAACCTTTTCTCTTAGTACATCCTCAACATCTTCTGCAATGTGTCGGAGTATGGTATCATCATTTGGTGAAACGAATGATGCTGCCCTGCATAAATCTACATAACATGTTGCGGCAATCTCTTGTGTGCGTGCAGATTCCAGGGCCTTTCTTAATTGGCGATGAAATCCAGTCTAAGTGGATCAATTAGTATACAGCACGTTTTCTATTTCTTTTTTTTTTTTTTTTTTTTTTTTTTTTTTTTTTTTTTTTTTTTTTACTCTTCGATTCTGTAAGCCTCTGTCGTTTAAAAACGCTTGTACCAAAAGGTCAGGGGATAAGGTTAAAAGGATAGTTTGTAGTGGCCATAACACAGCCTTTTTACGAGAGCTGTCTGCTGCAACATTACACATATCAAAGAGAATTTCAGATCCTGCCAGAGGTTTTTTTGTATCCGCAAAAAGCTCTGAAAATTCAGCAGGTCGCGTTTCAATCCATTTCCAAATCGCAACTCTCAACATTTTGGCAAACAGCAACTTCCCTTGAATTTTCATATTTAAAAAATAGGGGCTAAACTCTATATATATTATCGATATCAATGATCTCCTCCCTTCTCCCTCCCCTCCCCTCCCCCTTTCTCTCTCTCTCTCTCTTTCTCTCTCTCTCTTTCTCTCTCTCTCTTTCTATTCCTCGTTGTTTTACCTGTCAAAATCGTATGTAATTTAAACGAATTTAAGTTTGTAAAAGCCAAAATCCTTATTTCAGGAGGGTTCAACTCTGAATTCTCATTTGCTGCTACCAAAATATTGACGGCGTTTTTAACTTTATGGTGGAATGAATTCCAATTACTGGCGCTGATATAACGAAGGATTTTTCCAGAGGAAGAGTAAACTTCTCTAATGTATTCCATGGTTTGCGAATCGACATTGGAGGCGTTAGCTACCGTCTCGTTTGTATGTTCAGATGCTGACATAAGTAATTGATCGCTGCGCTCTTCCAAAACGTGATATTGGTTCAAAAATCGCCCTAATAAAGTTAATAAGAAGGATACCAATGCTTCATCAAGAGGAGGCGGATCAAACACAGCTTCTTCAATAGAACGAGTTGAACAGCTATTCAAATAAGGACCTGTGGCTGCTGCTGCAGCAAAAGCTTCGTCGGTGTCATTCGCTTCTTTTGAAGCTTTTGATAAATGTTTTTTATACCAAGACCAGTGGTACTGCAAGCAGGCTGACAATAATCGAATGATAAATAACTGAGACTGTAATACGTCGAGAGGAACATGTGCATCTTTTGTTGTTGAAGGTTGAACATCCTAGTTATATTTTTTCAGTAAAATACCATTCATTAGGGAGGATTCTTCTTTTTTACCTTTGAAATAACTTCTAAAACAAGAGCAAGCTGATTGACGACCACCGATAATTTGTAAATAGATAATTCAATTACGGCTGCCACTGTAAAAAAAAACATTAGAGTGTGTTTTTTATTGTTCCAAACCAGAAACTTACCTGATTGTTGAATCAATGCGTCTTGCTCTAATGTTTCTATTGTTGTCTCGGTGTTGTTTATTGGTAACTGAATAAAAAAAAAAATGTCAAGTGAATGTCGTTTTAGATTACAGTTACTTTACTCGAACTTCTATTCGCTTAATTAAGCTAACAATCAACTTGGCTTTGGCCCTCATTCAAAATAATAAAATTTCAGAAGATAGGGAGTGTCTTTAAAAGGCTGAACAGTGCAAAATAAAAGAGGGAGAGCTAGAGAAAGAGAAGAAAAATATAAATGTGATACAGATACAGACACTTTGATCTTTCATGTCGCACATTGAACTTTGTTTTGAAACCAAGGCGTAGTTTGGTTTTGTGTGGAACAGACCTCCTCATCCTAAAAAGAGACGATTGCACAAAAGTTCGGACAAATTTATTTTATTTTCATTAAGGAACAGACACCATAAAAATTTCTGTGAACACACGTTTCTACATCTTTATCCTTGTTAATACACCTATCCTAATAACTTTCATAATGCCTAATTCAACCCAAACAATTATCAATATCAACTCTCTGAAAAGTTCTCAATGTATATGAGGTGTACCAGGAGGATTCCTATCAAGAGGAGCCCTTTCGATACTAATTTTGATCTTTTATCAACATTTTTTCAAATGAGTTAAGTGAACAGTGCCAAAAGAGGCTGTGAAAATAGTTTATAACTTTTTTTATTTGTTTTCAAAACAGCACTACTTGCAGTAGTATCCAGGGAACTTAATTAATAAGACCTTGCAAGCTATAATATATCAGCTTCTTTTCATTCCTATTTCTTGGAGTGTTGACAGGGTTCCATTAGTGGTTCGAGAGTTTTGGAGACATTGAATTTATCTTGGTTTCAGATTTTTTTTTTTTTTTTTTTTTTTTTTTTTTTGTGAGGAGATAAGTTCAAACTTAATAAAGTCAGTCATTTCAAGCTTGGCATGACAAGTTATCACTTCGGTTGCAATGATTTGTAGTATCTGGTTTATTATAATTGTTAAGCCAGAGCACTATACTACAATTTGGTTGTAACAATTAGCCTATGATTGCCTTCATACAAAAAAAAAAAAAAAATAGGTCTAACTTCCTCCAAAATCATGGATACCCATCTTTCTGATCTCTATGCTCATAAGCAATGGCTGGTATCTAACAACCGCATGTGTCTTATTGATGTTGAAAACTGGTTGATAGCGTTTGCTATTTTTAAAGCCGATAAATAACCTACCGAGCATAAGGAAGATTTATCAGATAAAGTATGTGCAAATATCTATGAGTTCATAGGAGTCATCCAAAATAAGTTTTTGTGCAATTAAACCATGCAATTAGCCTGTGGAGAAATTAAGAAGATGGGTGCATCACAAGAACTATTAAATGAAGACAAAATGCGCGTTCTGGAGATTGTGAAACGCCAATTGCATGTAAGGCTAAAATATTCCCAAATCCATCATAAGATAGTCTCTTTTGGCATTTTAGTTCAAGGTAGGGCTTCAAGTAAGTTAGCTATTCTATCTTTTTATATGACAAACGTGTTTTACCTCATTTGGATTTTTTTAAAAGGCCTTTCAGTCATACTCCTTAAAATGAAAATGGACTTGGTGAAAGAGGAGTATCTACACAGTTGACTTTTGATTTTATAATATTCCTCGTAGATGCCATGAATATCGCAAACGCAATAAGGGAACTGTCGGACAATGACATATTAACCAATGATTCGTTATAAAGTTCGAACAATGACTGGTTTTCTTTTGTTGTGAAGGGTCATGGAAGATTCAAAAGTCATTAGAGATAAAGAAACACAAGATGATTATGTACAAAATTCATTAAAGTGGTTACATAATTTTTTTTTCTGACACAAAAAGATACAACAGGTATGACAAGCATTCAATGGCTGATCCGTAGGTAGAACTTTATTTGGTCTTATGATATTTTAGGCTAAAGATGTATCACAATCATAAAATCGAAAATAGTGATATTGTAGCAGGAAATATAGTTCGTTCTCAAAACAATATCATAAAATCGGAAGTTGGCTGTGTTATGAACAATATCCGTTTACCTTACCGACAACGTACCAAACCTATACCCATATGGAGGAATCGATGGAAATAATGTTTAACTTCAAGGTATTCAATATCAGCATCTCTTTCTCTCGCTTTAAAATATACAATAAAAATTCCTTTAGAAAGCAATACTTGACTCTTTAGCTCCATCTGATCCTCCACCACAGGTCAACATTTGAGATATATACAAGAGCAAGGCAGAACCAACCATCTTCTCATTCACATCAATTTATAGTCAAAGCAAAATTTGAACGACTCGTATCACTTGAAAGTGAAAATAAAGCAATTTTAAAAAGGGAAGTCAACCTAAACCAATGTTTTTGTATGATTGTTAAGCAGAATGAGAAATAAAGAGGTTTATCAGCTATAATCTATGGCAGCACGAATGATAAAACTCTTGATTTTATCAAAGGTAATCTCGTTAATGAGGAGACCAGAGAAGTAATAGAATCCGGTAACAGTAACACATTATGAAGTGTTTGGCTGGATGGTTGAATTTATGCTGATTTCAAAATTTAAAGAGAAGCCAAATTCTAACTGGGTTTACACTTCCTTGTCAAAATAAAAAAAAAAAAAAAAAGTAAATCGCACACAGGAACTTGACCATAATGTTTGTCAGACAAAGTTTTAAATCCTGTAAAAATCGTTTCACGATCCGATCTTTATCTACAAACAATATCAAAGAAGGTTGGGAAGCAGTAATTGGAATCGAAGTTCATGCTCAAATCAATACGCGAACAAAGTTATTCTCAGGTTATAATCAATAAAGAAAATATATACATGTAGGAAATGTCAACAAAGCGTCTAATAAATAGGATAGAATCTTCGACTTCATATAACGATCAGGTCAACACACATGTCTCAGCTGTCGATGCTGCGTTTCCCGGTGTTCAACCAGTAACAAAACACACACAATTCTTAAGTGAACTAAGTATAACACAAATAATAGAAACTTAATCAACATGCAGTTGAACTTGCTATCAAGACAGCACTTGCACTTGATGGGAAAATTCAAAAAAGGTCTACATTTGATCGTAAACATTATTTTTACCCTGATCTGCCACAAGGTTACCAAATCACACAACAGAGAGGTTTTGCATACTTTAGTAAGCTAAGGACATGTTTTAAATTTGATGTATAGAGCCTATTTCTCGAGGTGGATTTATTGTTTTGACAGAGAATGACGGGGCAATTAAACCGTCTAGAATCGGTATTCATCAAATACAATTGGAACAGGACACAGGCAAAAGTTTTCACGATATGCGTCCAGGAGAAACACTTCTGGATTTGAACAGAGCAGGTACTGGCTTGATGGAAATTGTGACTATGCCGGATTTAAGGTAAAAAAAAAAAAAAATGGATATAGTAAGATGCGGTCTAAGTTTTTTTTTTCTGGTGTAGATCTTCTTTTGAAGCAGGATTACTAGTCAAAAAACTGCAAAATGTGCTGCAATGGGTTGGATCATCTAAAGCTAGTTTGGAAGAAGGATCGATGCGATGTGATGTGAATGTATCCGTCCGAAGAAAGGGACAAGACGCATTCGGCACGCGATGTGAATTAAAAAATCTGAACCGTGTCCGTATTCTTTCGATGGCAATTGACGCAGAGATCAGACGCCAAATTGATATATTAGAAAACGGAGGCAAAATCACGGTAGAAACGCGTAGATACGACGAGGAAAAGGATATCACTTATAGATTGAGAAGCAAAGAAGATGCACCTGATTATAGATATATGCCTGAGCCTGACCTTCCCCCACTTATTTTATCACAGGTAATAAAAACATAAAAGTAATCGAATAACTAAATTTTTTCACTTAGGAATATATCAATAACATAGCTAGCAAAATACCAGAATTACCCGATCAATGCTTTGAGAGGATAACCAACACGTATGGCTTAAATAAGCTGAGTGCAGATTTAATGCTGCATGAATATAAATGTGTCGATTACTTTGAAAAGGTAAGAAACGCAGAAATTGACTCGTTTAGTTTACATGCCATTTAGGTTTGTGAAGGAAGAAATCCAAAGATAGTAACAAATTGGACTTTAAATGAACTATCCGGTGCACTTGCTTCAAATGATTTTTCTTTCCAAAACAATCCCATCTCTGTACAACGTTTTGGAAATTTAATTGATCTTGTGCAAAGCGGCAAGATCACTGGTAAAATAAAATGGAATTTTCTCACATCAAATAGTTTATTTACCACCCCTTTACTATAGGAAAGACGGGTAAAGATGTAGTAAAATTAATGATGAAAGATACAAGAGATCCTTTAGAAATTGTAGAAGAAAAGAATTGGATTAGAATTGTTGATAAAGACAAACTTCAGGCGATATGTGATGAGCTTGTGGCTAAGCATACAGATAAGGGAAATGCTGTAAAGAATGGTGATGTAAAATTTTTCAAGTTCTTTCTCGGACAAGCTATGGGACGTACAAAGGGAATGGCTGATCCTAACATACTGAATCAAGTATTAAGCAGTACCCTTGGATGGAGTAGTTACGAAGAATTACTTGCAAATAATAAGAAAAAGACGAACGCGAAATAAAAAGAGATCATTATCAGCTTTCATATCTAATAAAGAAGTAATATGAATTTCGCATTTAACCATTGCTTTAGTGTAGCGTATGGTCGTATTTTCCTTTTCTTGAGTATTTAGAAAAAGTACCTGGATTTTAAAAACTCAATTTCAGTTTCAAAGAGGTTTCCTCGGCACCTCTAATATATCTAGCCTTACTTTATTATTATTATTATATTTCTTATCCCACTTTGCTCTGTTGAATACCTCTTTTTGTAGTCACACAAATAAAAATCATTTTTTTTTTAAACATGCTATCAGAGAAAGATTTGAGATTAACAAAGCACAGCGTAGCTCTAGACAGATTAGTAGCCTATGCATCAGCGAATGCTCTAAAAAAAACTCTGTCCCTATGGTTCGACATACCAGAGCTGTGTCCGAGAAATAGCACGAGTAAATTAGAAGACTATACTTCAAATTCAAAAGTTAGCGATATACTCGACAGAATGAAAACAATGGATTGGGTAAAACAACGTGAAACGATTGAAACATGGAATCTAACAGCAATACTTGGCAAAAAATAGGCAGAAGGTCTGTATGCTATCCAAATCGCTCAAATAGAAATGCAAAGTAAAATCCATTCCATTTCTCTTGCATCGTAATTTCTTACAACATTTTCATAGTTCTAAAGAGTAGACCAACAAATAAAAACTGGAAGATTATTGAAGTTATAAAGGGTGAGCTATATAAAAAAAAAAAAGAAAGAAAGAAAAAAAAAAGAAGAAGAAAAGAAAAAGAGTAATTAAAAAAAAATAGAATCTGGAAGATTAGATCAAGATATGGAGATTGATACAATGAAAAAACAATTCGATTCTTTTTTGGCGCCCTTCTACGATTGCGTAAGTTGGATAATATTCTTTGGACAGTCTGATTTTTCTTAACAAGTATTAGTATATATATGCTTATAACGACATAAGTGCGAATACATTTTGGTTCTATTTGAAGTTTTATACAAGTGAGAAGCCCAACAAAATACGCGTAAAACGACAAAGTGGGTTCCTTGTTTATTATCCAGAAACAGCCTATGTTTTTGTGAACTCATCCTGGACCAATGATATAAACCCCTATGTTAATGAGGCTATCTTGCACATCTTTTCGGGCGATAAGCTCGCTATACAAAAAGTATCGGCTGCACACTATGATGATACCATAAAGCAGGTTATAAATAGCCGATCGCTTGGTGTTTTTAGTCAACTTCGAAACAATGAAGCAGACTCAAACCCATTGGATATTCGACAAAAGAGATCAAAAGGATTTCTTGATAACTATACAAGTCCTGGTGAAAAAAGAAGGCGTATTTTGCCTGTTGATATTGATGAGATGAAGGAACGCCAAGAAGCAATCGATAATTATTTTGGTCCTAGTGAACTAATGAGTTATTTATCACTTGACATTGAGGTAAGAAAAAAAAATCACAAAGAAGACTTTAACTTTTTTGGACGAAAAACCTTAGTTAAAACTACCATTAAAAGTCAGTGACGAAACTGAACTTGTTGGGGAAATAGAGGATGATGAGGAGGAAAATAATATCCAGATCGATATCAATTTGAAAGGCACAAGCGTGGTTGAGGGACTTCGGCAGATGGTTTTATCAGGTACAATAGAGTCACCTCCACCACCATGGTTAGAAAATGTGGCTTCGTCTGCAGCAAGCAAAATATATTTACACAAAGATGGCGTTTCAAAAGAAGAATATGAGAGCGATAATAACCATGAACATTATACTCTGGAGAGTATAATAGCGGAAGGAGAAGAAGACTCTTCATAGAAAATAAACGCGTTTCACTATTTTAATGGGCAAGAAAGAGTTAGGGCAACTTTTGTACCTTCTTTTTTTTTAAAAAAAAATCAATATGACTAAGGAAATTTTTAGTGACAAAGAAGGGGTACAATTTATTATTATACATGCAAATCTAGTTACCACAAACATGTATATTTAATCGAGGTATTTCTGTTCACCAAGATTTCTCAGTCCTGAAACATGATCTGAAGCGGCGCTTGTCGCATTTTCCTTTTTTTTTTTTTGTGTGTGTGTTACAAAAAACAGTACTGCTCTTCCCCCTGTTTGTCAAAAAAAAAAATGTTTATGAAACAGATTACTGAAATCAAGGTTGCCTTGTCTCCTTTTAACGTTGCTTCAAAGTCTTCCAGGTAAATAAAAAAACCAAGTTTTCTACTGGATTAATTAACATTTGTTTTTATCAGATTATTTTTAAATCACATCACCACTGACTCATCTCGTAAAGTCAACCCTACCATTAAAATCGTCACTGATGTATTGACTGACCCTACCGCAAGCTCTCGAATTAATGTTGCTTACCGTAAGCTTTTTTTGTCTTTGTTTTTTATATAGTTGACACTGAACATTTGTATAGGTGATGGACAAAAAATTTCTTTAGAATCAGACAAGTTAAAGATCAACAACCTTATTCAAGTTGTAAACAAACACGCAAAGAAATTAGAAGAAGTTGAACAAGCCAACAACTGGTAATTGGAGAGAAGATGTTATCTATTTTGTAAATACGAACAAATAAACAAAAAGCCTTTTTTTATTTTTTCTGGAAAGGCTTTTCTACGCAATAAACATGTCAATGATTTACAATCATCATGCGTCTTTTTCTGAAAATAAATGGGCAGGTGTTTATAACAAATTGTAATGAATCAGGGATACCGTATTTTACAATGATCACAAATAAGCACGGACTAAAAATATAACAAAAACGTGTTTTCTGACCTACAAATGAAGCTCATCTTGTTTTATTTCGATAAATCTATATGACGTCGCTTAAAATAAACTAATATCTTTTGCTTACTTTATCATGACATACCACTTTTTTCTTTCCATAAACATAAAATTTATAAATTTGCTTGTTACATAGTACAGCATGCACTTGTAGGAAGCTGGGCTCTTGTCCCAATATCTCAGTTTCCTTCAAAAACAAAGAGGAGCTTCTCTTTGTAGAAAAAAATCCTTTTTTAAAAACTTTATGTCGGATATTCCCGGTCTTTCTTGACTCCAAAACTCTTTTGTCATAAAAAAAAAGCCACGAGCGGGAATGTCCAAATGGGTCACTCATTCACTTGTGAAAGTTACAAACTATATTAAACCTTTCATTACGTGATCCCTTTTATTCCCCCCCCCCCTCTTTTTTTTTCTCTTGACAAATAAAGTGAGTCAGTACAACTTTTTCGGTTATTATCCAGTTTTTTTTTTATCCTGCTTGAATTGAGATCTTCATCCTAATTCTCAAAAAAAAAAAGGCGGCGTGTAAAGTGTAACCATGTTTTCACAGTAATTATCATGTGAGATTCTAGAGTATTTATTTCTTTAGGCGTTCTATTTTTTTTTTTTTGCTCTTTTTTTTTTCTTTTTCTTCGTCTGTTATATAGTATTTTTTTTTAAAAAATGGACACCTATGATGCTTTCAAAGTGTACTTTAAACTGATAACTGGCGTGTTCTTTAGAGAAATTAAAGTCAGGTAAGAAAAATACAGTAATGATGAACGTATTGATGTGTGTTTTTTTTCTTTGTAGTGGAACTGATAATGTACCTATGGATAAGCCGTGTATCTTTATTGTTGCACCCCACGCAAACCAGTAAGAAAGAAAGAAAGAAAATACAAATGAGAAGGGGGATGCTCATTTACCATCTCTCTTGTTAGATTTGTAGATCCCGGACTTGTTATTATGTCAAATCCCAGACGCTTTTCTCCTCTTATGGCTAAATCTTCATTCAAGAAAAAGTTTGTAGGATCTGTTGCTCGATCACTCAAAGCAAGTAAGTTTTAATTCTCTTGGATTTTTTTTATTGATTACAGGTCCATATAGTTCCTGTGATTCGTCCACAAGATTTAGCAGTCAAGGGCGCTGGCAAAATAATCTCTGGCCAAGACTTTGTGTTAAAGGGACAAGACACACAATTCACACAACAGGTCTCTCCTCGTGATATCATTGCGCTCTCCAAGACGATATCGCTTGAGGTGACTGAAGTTTTGTCTGATACCGAACTGAAGACAAAAAACCAAGTGACAGAAGAAACGGCCACTTTGATCCAAGAATCGGGCAAGTACAAGATCATTCCTCATGTGGATCAAAGTACATTGTACGAAAAAGTACACGAAAGACTCAACATGGGTGATTGTCTTGTTATATTCCCTGAGGGGGGTAGTCATGATAGATCCGAATTACTTCCTCTCAAAGGTAAAAATATTAGTGTGTTTTACAAGGTAATTCATCTGTTATTTTAGCTGGGTTTTCTATCATGGCTTTGGGTGCTATGGCTGAAAACAAAGATCTTGATGTCAAGATAGTTCCTATTGGTAATTTTAAAAGAAAATTAGGACCAAACTAACAAATATTAGGACTCAATTACTTCCATCCTCACCGCTTTAGATCTCGTGCGGTTGTGTCTTATGGGGCACCCATCTCTGTCAAATCAGAATGGGTAGAAGCCTATAGTCAAGGAGGTCAAGCTAAACGCGAAGCGATTGCTGCTCTTTTAGATGCCGGTTATGACGGACTCAAGAGTGTGACAGTTAGCGCACCCAGTTATGACGTATTGATGGTAAGAATCAGATATAAAAGCACATGCTGATTGGTTTAGACTATTGGTGCTGCTCGTCGCCTGTATAAACCGGCTGCAGAGCATAGACTGACGATTGATCAAGTGGTCGAATTGAATCGACGATTCTTACTGGGCTACAAATACTTTGAAAAAGATGCTCGATTAGTCGACCTTGCACAACGAATCAAGGCGTACAACAATACCTTAAAATACTTTGGTCTTCGGGATCACCAAGTGGCACGAACTCAGACAGCCGCTTATTCCGCTGCTCCTGTCTTGCTTTCTCGACTTTTGAAAATAGCCTTTTTGGTTGTTTTTGGATTTCCTTCGTAAGGATGAACATCCAAGCTCTTTTTTCTTTTCTCATGTTTTCCATAGACTTGTTATCAATTCGCCATTGATTATTTTGATATTAATCATCAGCCAAAAAAAGCAAGAAGGTAAAAAAAAAAAATCAAGTTGCTTTTTCTCTAAAATTGTGAATATAGAGGCACTAGCTGGATCTTCAGTTAAAATAGCAGCACGGGATGTGTTGGCTACTTGGAAGATATTGGTGGCTATGGTCGGGGTGCCAACTCTGTATGGGTTTTACTCTTTCCTTTTGTTCAGTTATCTTTATTATCATGGTTACCAACACAGCTTTTCATTATCATTGGGAGTTTGGGCTGTTTTCCCGCTCATTCAATATGTTTGTGTACTAATGCTGGAGAACAGTATCGATATTTACAGGTAAACAAGAAAAATGTCAGCTGTCAAAGAAGAAATTAAATGACCGTTGGATGATAGATCGCTGCAACCGCTATTCATGTCATTGAGTAACCCAGACGGAGCGGCTGAGCTAAGAAAAATGAGAGAAAGTTTGTCTGAAACTATTACAGCTTTTGTGGATGAAAATGGAAGTACGGCTCTTTCAGATTTTGACAGACACAAGTTTGATGCCATGGAATTACACGAACAGATTGAATCAAGAAGCATTTTGCGTAACCTGAACATGAACCCCAGTCTGATTCAAAAATGGTTAGATGATAAACAAATCTTTAGCTTTTCCACTGCTTCTTCTACTTCTACTTCTGATGCAGAAGAAGAGCAATAAATATCTCTTCCCTTAAAAGCCACTTGTATGTCTTGACTTGAAAAAAAAAGGGGAATACCGCCTGTGTCACGTCGACTTTCTCCTTATTTAATTTTCTTAATGCGCTCTTTTTTTTTTAATTGTTTTATTGCAGGGAAACATAACAAATATTAAAAAAAAAAAAAAAAAAAATTACAAATAATTCCCCCACGCACAATAACAAAACATACCTTACATTTGTTTACATTTATTCTTTCTCCAACAAAAAAAAGAAAGAATCTATTAACTAATTACAATGAGTGGAGGCAACATTAAGGTAGTCGTACGATGTCGACCTTTGAACTCAAGAGGTAAAAAAAGAAAGAAAGAAGAATACACAAAGCAGAGATTAAAACGAAAACAGAAATTGCCAGAGGAGCAACCTGCTTGATTCGAATGGAAGGCGATCAGACCATCATTACCAAACCACCCGATCATAAAGGAAATAGTAGAGACACTGAAGACGTAAAGTCATTCACATTTGATAAATCTTATTGGTCATTCGATAAAAGTGATCCAGATTTCGCCGATCAAGCGATGGTATACAGTGATTTGGGAGTAGACTTATTAAATCATGCGTTTGATGGATACAATTGCTGTATCTTTGCATGTAAATGTTTATATGACTTAAAATGAGGCTCATGTTACTTAAAGCTTTTGTATAGATGGTCAGACAGGAGCAGGAAAATCATATTCGATGGTATAACAAAAAAAAAAAAAAAAAAGGTTTAGGGAAACAATTTGTATTGATTTCAATAGATGGGATATGGAGAAGACAAGGGTATTATCCCAATGACATGTTCGGAATTATTTGATCGTATCGCGGGTAGTCATGACAACAACCTGACCTACCGCGTGGAAGTGTCTTATATTGAAATTTACAATGAAAAAGTGCATGATCTGCTGAATCCCAAAAATAAGGGGAATCTCAAAGTCCGTGAACATCCATCCACAGGACCCTACGTAGAAGATCTCTCTCGACTTGCCGTTAAATCATTTGACGACATTAACCATCTCATGGATGAAGGAAACAAGGCGCGTACGGTAGCTGCCACACAAATGAATGAAACTTCTTCCAGATCACATGCAGTCTTCACCGTCTTTTTGACTCAGATCCGTCTAGATGAACAAACAAAACTCGCAACCGAAAAAGTAGCTAGAATCAGTCTGGTCGATTTAGCCGGTAGTGAAAGAGCCAACAGTACAGGTGCTACAGGCGCTAGATTAAAGGAAGGCGCCAATATCAATCGATCTTTGACCACGCTCGGTAAAGTCATCTCGGGCTTAGCAGATCAATCAACAGCCAAAGGAAAAAAGAGCAAAGAAGCATTTATTCCTTATCGTGATTCAGTAATAATGATTTCTATTATATCCTCTCGCTCATTTGTTTGTCTTTTTTTAGGTTTTGACTTGGTTGCTCAAGGATTCTTTGGGCGGAAATTCAAAGACAGCAATGATTGCCGCCATTTCACCTGCGGATTATGATGAAACGCTCAGTACACTTCGATATGCAGATCAAGCCAAGAAGATTCAAAACAAGGCCGTTGTAAATGAAGACCCAAATGCAAAGATGATTCGAGAACTCAAAGATGAGCTTTCCGTGCTTCGAAGTCGACTTCAAGTGTATGCGCCCGAGGTTGTAGAGGAGCTCAACGCGAACAGTTCTTATAAACCCTCAGCTTCCGACAAACCTTCACAACAGCCCGCACCTTCCAAAACTATCTCGAGTCAAGTATTGATTATTGAAGACAGTCAGGGTCAAAAGAAACAGATGAACAGACAAGAGATTATGGAGCAACTACAAAGTAGTGAAAAACTGTTAGCGAATCTAAAGGAAACTTGGGAAGAAAAGCTAAAGAAGACACAGGATATTCACGAAGAACGAGAAAAGGCGTTGATGGACTTGGGCATTACAATTGATAAAAAAGAGATGGGAATTCGAATGCCCAAGAAGGTACCGTTTATTGTCAACTTGAACGAAGATCCGCTCATGTCCGAGTGTTTGATGTACCAGGTCAAGCCGGGGAAGACACGCGTGGGTAGACAAAATGGTGAGGGACAGTGTGAGATCAGATTGAGTGGACAAGACATACAAGACGAGCACTGCTATTTTGAATACACTGACAACACCGTCACGTTATATCCAGACCACGAACAGGCATTGACCATGGTGAACGGTGTTCGCATCACGGAACCTCGTAAGCTCAAGAACGGCTATCGGATTATACTGGGACATCGACACATCTTCCGCTTTAACCATCCAGAAGAAGTCAGAAGGGAACGCAATGATATGATTAGAGCCAGTACACCTAGCACCGAACGAACAGATTCACCCACACAGGCAGACGATGAAGAAAATGCAGATTTGGCCGAGTGGAACTATGCAAGACTGGAGGCCATGAAGAACCATTATTCGGCTGAAGCCAATTTTGACGGACTCAAGGATGACGAGATTGAAAAGATGTACGACAATATTGGCAAAGAAAGACAAGCGCGTCGTATTCGTGTAGACAGCCGCACCGATTTGGAGGAGGAAGACGATGTGCTGAGCCACAAGCGATTGTCTATATCGGCTACCGTGGTGGATGATGGCAGTGTATGTACTGACAGCACACTCGTGACGCCTGCCATTCAAGAAAAGCTCAAGGGAGTTCAAGAACAGCACAAGAAAGAATTGGATCTTCAGCGCAGCTTTTATGAGGCGAAACTGAGTCGTATGTCAGCCATGTTTCAGGTACAAGTGCCACTGTCTCAAAGAGAGCTCAACTTGAGCAAGAAAGTGATTGAACAATGGAAGCGACTTCGTTATGTAGCTATGGCCGAGGTAGTTCTAACCCGTGCTTCTTTACTCAAGGAAGCTAACGTGATCTCACGAGAGTTGGAAAAGGACACCATATACCAATTTGCCATTATGGAAGGACAAAGCCACCTAAAGTCTCATTGGGAAGAAAGCTCGCGTCTTCAGTCAATCGAAGAAGACGAAGCATTAATCAAAAGTCCCAAGCCATGTGTGGCTATCCGTGTGATTGACAAGAAGCACCAGTCGGTTTACTTTTGGTCTCTGGAGAATCTCAAAAAGCGCGTGGAAAAGATGAAGAAGTTGAGAAGCACAACACAACGAAAACACCTGCCTCACGATGATCCATTTTATGAAACACCGCGTCCGAAATATTCTTTTGTAGGTAGTGCCTCTGTTTCTGTCCGAAATCTGGTGACTCAACAAGCCTATGAAAGCTGTGTGGAAATTCTTTGTCGGATGACGGGTCAAGTCAAGGGCAAGCTTCGTCTCTTGGTGTCCCCTATTGCACGTTCAGGCTCAGAAGATTTAAAGCAAGTGCTCGAGGTTGGACAGCAGCTATTATTTGAAATTCGACTGCTTGAACTGATTGGATTGAATGAAAACGAGTTTACGCAGGTCCATGTTCAGTTTCGCCTGTCTTCCTTTGGTGGTCTCTCGCCTCATGCATCTGCCGATAAACTATTTGCCACTCAGCCAGTGAAGAAAATATCTCACACCATCTTGCTCGACTATAGCCAGACACTGTCCATTCTGGTGACCGAACCTATCCAGGCCATTTTAGAGCAAAAGATGATTCCGTTCGAGATTTATGGTGTGGCCCAACCCCGCAGTCTGTCGCAATACGAGCGATGGGACGATCAGCGTGAAAAGCCACAGTTGGATGAAATGCTGGTGGGCTCACATAGGATGATGCGAGCGGCTTCTTGCAGTACACTTAATGATAGACGATCTCAACTAGAGCCTATGGAAGAAGAAAAGCACGATATTCTGGCATGGATCCAGTTATGTGAATTAATGCCCAATGGGGAGTACAAGCCAGTACAGGCTGTAGCACAAACAGCTCAGGATTGCGGGGTCTTTCAGCTAAAACAAGGACTGCAGAGAAGAATCTGTATCACCCTCTCTCACACGTCAGGAAGACAGCTTGTATGGAACCGTATATCAAAGGCAGTGATCGGTCAAGTAAGACAGGTGGATACAAAGGGCAGGGTAATTCCGTCGCCTGCGCACGAGGACATTGTGATTCGATTGCTTAATAGTAAACATGAGGTAGAATACAAGAATGATGGCACGAGTATCTTGACCGCCCAAGGATCCTGGGACTCTTCTCAGCATGACAGTCTTTTTTTGAACAGACTCACGGCCCAAAACACACGAGTCTTGTTGAACCTCAGATGGGAAATTGAAGCCGAGAAATGTTTGAAGCCGATTCAATGCAGTATGGATATTGCAGTGCGTATACAAGGGAGAGATGCCAACAGCCACTTTCGACTCTTCCGACTCTTGGGATCCACGCGCTATTTGACTAAATGTAGTGGGGTCTTTTTGGTGCATCTTCGACCTCCGATGACACGTCGAGCAAGTCAGTTATGGCGATTGAATACGGCAGGAAAAGTGGTTTCTGGTGAAGAATCGTTAGGTTCATGGAGACCACGAGGCGTATCGTTAATTAACGATTTTAAACGAATTCAGGCACGCATTGAGCGTAAAGAACAAGTCTCACGTACGGCGCAAACATTGATGCTGCTTACGGCACGATCTCAAACAAGCCACAAATCGATGAACACAAACAAGAGTGAGTCCAGTCAGAGTCAAGATGAGAAGATGAAGCGAATTCTTTCGATATGGAACCAAAAGTGGGGCACAGACAAAGAGGCAAGGATAAAGGAGTTGAGACTGAATTTAATCGTATGATTGTTTTAGATTATTCTTAGTCAGGATCCACCTATTCCGGGTATGCAAGAGACTACCAAAGGATCAAATAACCGTTCAAAATTGATATCTGAAGTGAAGATGATTACAGAAATGTAGGTGACCTATATTTAATGTGAGCTAAAATAAGAGTAGTGAGAATGTGACGACAAAGAAGGGATATTTAATTTATCAAGAGAATCCATTGAACGATAAATGGGTGAAAAGATGGTTTGTCTTACGCAGGTAAGAGTTACACGTCTTTTTTGTAATGAAAATGACTAATGAATAATAATTAATAGGCCCTATGTTTACATTTACACCAATCCTTCAGAAACCGAAGAACAAGGGATCATTAATATATCCACCGTTAGAATAGATTACAACCGTGCACTAGAACAAATGATTAAGAGAAACCATGTATTCTCGATATACACAAACAACAATGCATATATGCTACAAGCCAATTCAAAGTCGGATATGAACGACTGGATGAAATGTATGGACACTTTATATACTATGAAATAAGAACTTCAATTATGATACCCCTTTCCCTTCATTTACCACAATTTTATGCATAGTGTGAGAGCGGCACATGCTTTTCTAAAATAAACAAATAACTTTCCCACTCCACTAAAAAAAAAACCACCTGATCTATCTATATAAGCTAGCTCCTTTTCTCCTCTTTTCTTCCCTTTTTCTCTTTAACTTTCTTACAATGTCTTCTCTTAATAATCAAATCATTGTTGTCGGTGGTGGTCTTTCTGGTCTTTCTGCAGCTCATACTGTAGTTGAACAAGGTGGCAACGTTCTTTTGTTGGACAAGAACCCTTTCTTTGGGTAAAACAAAAACTAACTCCCATCATTTATTAATCTTATCATTACAGAGGAAATTCTACTAAGGCTACTTCAGGTATCAATGGTGCATTGACGCGTACCCAAGTCGCTTTAGACATTAAAGACTCTGTTGAACAATTCTACCAAGACACCCTCAAGTCTGCACGTGATCTCGCCCGCCCAGATCTCATTCGAGTCCTCACCGGCCGTTCCTCTTCAGCCGTCGAATGGCTCCAGGACAAATTTGCACTCGATCTCTCCCTTGTCTCACGTCTCGGTGGCCATTCATTCCCACGCACGCATCGCGGTAAAGAGCAATTCCCAGGTATGACAATTACGTATGCACTGATGGAAGGCTTTGAAGAATTGGCAGCCACTCAACCTGAACGTGCCCGAATCATCAAAAAGGCCAAGGTCGAGCAACTGATCAAGGATGACCAAGGACAGATTATTGGTGTTGAGTACGTCTTGGTCGGCAAGGGCTCAGATGGTAAAGTCTACAAGGAATACGGACCCGTCATTTTGGCCACAGGAGGTTACGCAGCTGACTTTACTGAAGAAAAATCTTTGCTCAAGCAGCATCGACCTGAACTCTATGGTCTTTCGACCACCAATGGAGATCATTGTACGGGAGATGGTATCAAGATGGCTTCAGTAGTAGGTGCCAACACGATCGACCTTGAAAAAGTTCAGGTGCATCCTACGGGTTTGGTGGATCCCAAGGAGCCCGATGCTAAAGTCAAGTTCTTGGCTGCTGAGGCACTTCGTGGTTGTGGTGGACTCTTGTTGGACGCGGACGGTAACCGATTCTGTGACGAATTGGGTCATCGAGATTATGTGACTGGGATGATGAACAAGAATAAGTTTCCGATTCGCTTGGTCTTGAACACGGCTGCTTCCAAGGAAATCGAATGGCATTGTCGTCATTATGCTGGACGTGGGCTTATGAAGAGATTCGAAAGCGGTGCGGATCTGGCCAAGGAGATGGGTGTCTCACCCAAGCATCTGGAAGAAACCTTTGAGACTTACAACTCGATTGCGGATGGTAAAGTCAAGGATCCCTGGGGTAAGCGATTCTTCCATAACGTGCCTATCAAGATGTCGGATTACTTTTATGTGGCCCATATGCAACCTGTACTTCACTACACGATGGGTGGTGTCGAGATCACACCTGATTCTGAAATCAAGTCTACTCAGGGTTTGCCCATCCCTGGTTTATTTGCCACAGGTGAAATGTGTGGTGGTGTCCATGGTGCGAATCGTCTCGGAGGTTCCTCTCTTTTGGGTTGTGTCGTCTTTGGTCGTGTCGCTGGTCAAACTGCCGCTCGCTATCTTTTGAGTAAACTGGTTAATAATACTCAGGTCGCTCAACAACGTTTGGGTGCTATTGGTCAACATTTGAACGGTGGTTTGGGTATTAATATTCAAGTGAGTCCCAATAACACACTCAGTCTTGAAATTGCTTTACCTCAAAACAATCAAGGAAATACTATCCAAGCTGCCCCCAATGCTGCCCCCAATGCTGCTGCTGCTGCTGCTGTTGGCCAAGAAGAATTAAAAAAGACAGATGAACCTAAAAAGATGGGCGAATATTCACTTGCTGATGTTAGTAAACACAATAAGGCTGACGATTGTTGGGTGGTAGTGAACGGCCAAGTATTAGATGTCACAGATTTCCTTGCTGATCATCCAGGTGGAAAAAAGGCCATCATGATTTATGCTGGACGTGATGCTACAGAAGAATTCAATATGATGCATAAACCTGATGTGGTTGAAAAATATGCTCCTTATGCTATCATTGGTACACTCAAAAAGTAAACAATCACAAACTGAAAATTGAATAAATGTGTGTGCGTGTGTCCCTTTTTTTTTTTCTCTTTTATTATCAAGTTCTATTCTTGGCTGCTTGTTCAAGTACTCTTCTTTCATATTCCTTTTTATCCTTTCTACAATATAAATGATTAACAAGACTCAATTATTTTAATATTGTTTTACCTAAAAAGCATATAAGCTTCTTGTTGAGCAGGACTTTCGGGATTTGGATCATTTAACAAATCTTGAACGCCCAACAAAATCTACAACAAGTTAATCAACATTTTTCATATAGCTAATAATACCTGTTTGACTGTAATGGCCGGTTTCCAACCTTCGTCCTCATTCAAAATGGATAAACAAACGGTTCCAGAAGGATACACGTTAGGGTGAAATAAAGGTGGATCGAATTTACCTAATCATGAATCATTAATTTTGTTTGTTTGCTGTTTATCTACATTTTGGTGGTTTGCTTGGGTAATCTACAAGAGTTTTAATGTTTTTTTTTTTTTTTTTTTTTTTTTTTTTAATAATTAATAAAATCAAACCTTCAGGGAAATTCATGACAAGTTTATAAACACCAGATTGCCAAGGTGTCTAATAATCAAGTAAATATCACACGATTCGTCTTTTTCCATTCTTACGTTTTCTTTTCCTGGAATGCCACAAGTCCAGGACATCAAATTTAATGAACTATCTGGATTCTTTCCTGGTCTTGCCCAAAAACCCTAAGATTTTACAAGTCATTGTTATGTATATATATATAAATATATATATATACAATTTACATAAGGGTGGTCTCTTCTCCACTGTTTTCTTTCTTCCATCAAACGACTACGTGCAATGCCTGAACTCATTTTATTGTTGTTGTTATATTGTCTCGACAAAAAGAAAGAAAGAAAGAAAAAAAATGTTTTTTTTTTTTTTTTGAGAAATGCGGCGTTAGAATTTATAAATTTAATAAAAAAAAGGAAAACATAAAGGACATAAACTATTTAAACATGAAACTTTTACAAAAGTGAGGGGGTAATATACAGAAAACAGAAGGAGAGGATAATGAAGCAAAAGAGTTAATAGTGCGGATAAGGTTCTATGACATAGTTTGGAGTGAAGGAAGAAGGAGGAGGAAGGATGAGAGGAGCAGATAGATTTTTATAATCATCATTCATGATGGCACGTAAAGGAGGAAGTCGTGTGCCCCAATGAGAAAAAGTATTTTGATCACAAGGAGGTGTTGGTAAGCGTTGGTTGTCTCTGGGAGAAGAAGCGGCTGAACTGTAGTTGTCTTCCTTACGATTGAAAGCAGTACTTTCTGGACTGGGAAAAGTATAAGGTTCATGTCTAAATTTGGTGGTGAATCCTCGGTCCTCTACTGTATTGGCTATCGGCACCTGCCGAGGTTTGTCAGTGGTAGCTTGCCATTTGCCAAAGAAAACATCTGTACTGGTTGGAAGATAGGCGGGAGAATTGATAGTTGGTTTATATGGATTTTTTCTTGGGGCTGTTTCATAATTTATCTTTCTCTTGCGACTAAACAAGTCTTGGGGTTAATTCATATTGAAAATGATGAAAAAAAAAAAAAAAAAAAAAAAAAAACTTACGACTGTATTCGGTGTTCTTTGCGGATTTTTATGCGAACGCCTTGATCAGAAAAGGCTCGAGATAGAAAGGTAGCTTCTACAGGACCTGGGAATTGTTTTGAAGAGAAAACAATGAACGGATCAGAATAAACTACTTTGCGGTTTTGAATTTGTCCACTGCGCTTTAATGTTAATAAACAGATATATATATATATATAGAAAGACTTACTCTACAATTTCAAACAGACTGAATTGTAAGCGATATCGACCTTCTTTTTTCACTGCAAGATCACCAAAAACAAAGAATCCACCGTCTATAATTATAATTTAGCAAACAAAATAAACTAAGCGGTAAAAAACTTTACCCGAATTATCAAGATCACGAAGACGATGTAAAGATGACACAGTGGAACCTGAAAGATAGTCTTGAGCGGGTAATATTAACTTCTCATGGTCAGTAACCAGGTTGGCTACCATAAAATAAAATGGGCTTTGAAGACATTTCCTAAAAAAAAAATTTTTTGAGTAAAAAAAAAAAAAAATCTAAATGTTACTATATTTACTTTAGTTCTTCTTCTGTAGCATGTTCCCAATGTAATTGAAGGATTGGAGGTGGTTCAATAGAACGTCTGTCTATATAGAATGATCAACTTTTTGCCTCCCTCCCCTCTTTTTATTTGGGTGTATCTACCTCTTTCTGTTGTAAAGCTTTCTTTTCCCCTTTCAGGTTGTTGTCTGACAATAATATCACAATTTCTAAATAAAAATATTATTTTTAATTGGCAGTTTTTTTGGTTATTTTATTTACGTTCTAGTAGAAATGTCTGCTATAGAACTTTCAATAAATCTATAAGTGCAACTGCTTGTGAAATTATTCATTTGTGTACGTGCGTGGGTGGATGTATGTATGTAAAGAAAATAGTGAACGAAAAGAGAGAGAAAGTATTTCTTTGATGCACACACGATTTTCATCTTTTTTTTTTTTTTGAGAAGTTTGAACTGAGATTAAAGCTAATATAGTTGGGATACCCAACATGAGATGATTTTACCATTTAAAGAGAAATTATTTACTTTTGGATCCAAACAATTTTACTTTAAATAGAAATTGCCAAGAGTTCATTTTCCCTGGGATTTGTTAAAAGATCAAGACTTTTCAGTTCAAGCCACTTTTTTTTTTTAAAAAAAAAACTTTTTTTATTCACTTGACATGTATGGAAGGATACAATAAGTGTGAAACGTATCACCTTATTGTAAAAAAGACCGTTTCTCATTATCCTAGAGTCTTTTGAATACCACATCAATATATAGTGCATGTATTTGTTCAAATGATTAATATTAGCAAGTGTTTACCCCGGAGATGAGCTTGGACTTTTTTTTTCCACATTTTTTTAACATGTGTTTGGATCTATTGGATTATAATTTATTTCATTTGCAATTCTCAAAATAATATAAAATACCTTTAAAGGGAAAATTTGCCTAAATGAAGGTTTTTTTTTAAGTATATTCGTCACTTGGCAAGAGATAAAATGGAGAGATACGCACTTCTTGGCCTTTTAATAAGTTACAACAACAAGAAAATTAGTCTGTGTATTTGAGTTACATTTTTTTTTTTTTTTTTTTTTTTTTGTTATCTTGTTTAAGGTTTTAGAATGTTTGATTGTGTAGATAACACGACTAAAGATATTTGGATCAAAAAAGGTGATTTTCTTCCAAGATAAGGTTTATGGTCCTGTAATACAACAACAAGGCTAAATTTGGTTCTTCTTTTATTGTTTGACTTCTCTCTTGGCAATTAAAAACATCTCTTGTTTTCGTCAATGACGTGCTGTGAGCTGGAGACATGGGATAATGTTTTCCCCTCTCTCCTTATTTTCAAAACGGCCACTAAAACACTTATTATCTCAAACAAATAAGTTCTATTTTTAACCAATGAATGTGGTTTACCAGAAAAATCTTCATTGGGTTCTGTTGTGTTTGGTTACTCATTACATCTTTATTTATTATATTCTACCTCAGCTAAAAGACACGCCAGACTCTGTAATTTAGAGTCAGATTATATATTTTTGGATTCCCTCTTCAATTTAATAGTTCTTTCCCCTTTAGTCTTAACAAGGATAGTAATTGTTAGCTATTAACTCTTCCTGTCTCTACATAAAATAAGCACGAATACTACAGGATCAGAGGCAGCCAGAGGTAACTGAAGACATAATAGTTACATCAAAAATCTTCTTGAGTCTATTGTACAGTATCGAGCTTTGTTATATCCATATTTAGTATGTAGATTAATTTATGTTTTATTATCAAATAACCCTCAAAAACATACATAAAATCAATCAACAATAATTTTGGATCGGTATATTTTGAAGAGAAGATAAGACAAATTCGATACAAAATAAAATTAAAAAGTAAAGTTACTCAGGATTTGGCTTCAACAGGGTAGTTGGGACATGCTCCAAACGTTTTCCAAACGTTTTTCTTTATAAACAAACACGTTTCCATCCATATTTACAAAGAAAGTCGCGCCATTATATCTTTACTACTTTTCTGAAGTATCTTACTTTCCGTCTCGCCATAGTGTTGTTTAATAATCAAGTACCCGTTTTCTTCTCAATACTTTTCAATATTTTATATAGAAGGATGTCTGCGGAAAAGCTAGTTATGTTTGAACATGATGAAGATCATAAAACCTGAAAATATCAATTAAAGGATTGCTTATTTGAAACAATAATAATAATAGTAATAATAGTAATAATAATAAAAAAAAAGAATTTTTTATTCATTAAAAAGAGAGAGAGAAAATCTGGGATAGAGAATTATTATAACCAGAGCATGTGTTTAAGCTATTTTGCAGTTTTTTCCGGAATTATCCAAAAACCTTAAGGTTTTTATTTGGACCCTCTTATAATACTCATCATATTTTAAAAGATATCAAGATCCCAGATTCGCCCTTTGATCAAAGCATGCCAAGTCAACGATAATCCCGAGTTTTTACTAGTGGTAACCTGCTTCTTCCACTCCAACAGACCTAACCTCGCCAGGAGGCCAAGAACTAAAAGCATTTTCACATTGAATAGTTGTCCCCATAGTTGACAAGGCAGCCTACTGTGTACTAATCAGAGAACCCTTTCATCCACAGCTGGTAAATAGACCCAGGATTAATTAGGGTGTCAAGATATTGCGGCCTATCACCCAGGCCAAATCAAACATTTTCTCGTCCTTTTTATCCTTTTGCTGGCTTTTCTTCTTTTATTATAGTGTTTGTCTTTTTCTTTTTTTCTTTTTCCTTTCTTTCTTTCTTTTTTTTTTTTTTTTTTTTTTTTTTTTTTTTTTTTTTTTTTTTTTTCAAACATTTTAAAAAAGAATAAAGTTTTTATGTGTGCCAAAAAGATTTTTTTATTTTTTATTTTTTTTTTTTTTTTTTTTTTTTTTGTTCTTTTTTTTTTTTGTTCTTTTTTTTTGTTTTTATATTTTATCAATAAACAAAAGTAATTTCAAATGAACC
>JNDS01003315.1:0-29747 GCA_000697035.1 Rhizopus stolonifer B9770
CTTCGATTCCTTAACATTTATTCTTCCACTATTTAAAGACGTAGTTTGTATAAAATGGGCTCTCTCTCTCGTCTTGACTTCAAATAAAAGAGACAATCAAGAGACTCATTCACTGATTGTCTCAATTTTGTCTGCATTACCACAATCCTTTTATTAATAAAGTGAGGAGAGAATTGAGGTACTAGCAGAAAAAATGAGGAAGATCCGTTGATGAGTCTCTTGATTATCTTTTTATTTTGGTCAAGACCAGAGAGAGAGCCCATTTAATACAAACTACGTCTTTAAATAGTGGAAGAATAAATGTTAAGGAACCGAAGTGAAACAAGGTCAATGGAAATTGAGCTTGTGAGCTTAATTGAAGATTTTGTTATTATTTCTTTTTAAGAGGCGACAATTAAGAACGTATGAAGCGAAGCTTCGTATGTTCTTATTACATATAAGCTTTCAGCAGTAATCTCATACGATATTTAGTATTTATACTCTTAAATACGACAGATACTAAGCACAATATGCGCATATTCAAGCCTTATTCACTAATTTAAGTCATCTAAAGCGGTAACTCATTATATATGATATCCGAAATATCTAATATAATCAAACGGCTATTATTGGATGAAAACTTTTTTTTTGGATATTTTAAGAACATCTTCTTTTTTTAGGATTCTCTTCTTAATTTGTTAATAAAAGGATCACAAAGAGACTCATTCGGTCTTAATACTCTTATTTTCAATTTTATTCTATTTGCTCTCTAGATATCTCAATTTTTACCCTTTTTCTTGACGATGGGTGCTTCGACCAACTCCATGTCATCAACGGTGATGTAAGTTGGTGTGTATGAAGGGGATCGGGTATTCACAAATGAGCTGACTCCTGTTGGAAACTCCAGTCTGTACGATAGCAAGGCAATCTCTTCGGCTTTTCTGCAAGTTGTCAGATAAGAGTCATCGGCTTTTGATGCTAGAACTTTCATCGCGTGTCTTGAACGTGTTGGTGAGGCCTTGCAACAAAAGGTGAGCCATGGTGGCATTATCAGGCAACTCGGCCAACAAGCGTTCTTGATTGAATCGCAGCAAGTAGGCGTCGATGGTTTCCCTGGTGGGATTCATACGAATATGCGTGAACTCAAGCAATTTTTTGAGTGGCTCATACATAAAAGCCCTTTGGATGCCGTGACGGGCCAAAAACTCGTGACTAAACATCTTCCAAGTAATTGAAGAAAGATCCGGGTGATTCTCAAGGAATGTTTTGCGATACCACATGAGCTGTTCCCCATTCATGACACGTTGGACGAGTTCGCGCCAGTCAACGGTTGAATTTTTTGGGTCAGTTCCAGGAGGGAAAAATTGCCATCCTAAAACTTGAACGGCTTCTGTAGCACTCTGAAAGATCTCACGCTTAGGATCAACAATCACATCAGTACCATCGGCGTTACGCCATTGCAGCCGAGGAAGAGAATCGGGATTAAGAGAGGTGTCCTCGCGCTAACTACTAACTGTTGTATCCGAACAACTTCTACATGAAAAATCATAGATATGACCGAGATTACGGATTAAGGATTTACGAGACAATCAGGTTAAAAACCTTTTTATTAAAAGATCTGAGACATAAGCAATGGTCAATGTATCAGTGAAATCTAACGGCGTTCTAAGCTCATTAACAAATCCCGTATCTAGGTACCACAAGATCAGGGCTCATTCATTTGACAGCGCAATCCAAATCCATCCATAATTCATGCATAATTCATTATCTTCTCTCTTAATTCGTTAAAGATACATCGGATACATTTATCCAGGAATTCTTCATTGTAATCGATAAACATATATTTTATCCATCAATTGAAGTAGCGTTAAAATCCAGACATTGTCAAAAGTATAAATAATCCACATTTTTTCTTAAATAAAAGGATATTCATTAGTCTCGTTATTTATTGTCCATTTTGACTTTAGTTTTTGTTATTTACTTCGTATCTGGCAAAACACTAACGTTTGACACACTAGCGGATGAGGAAGCGGCCTCAGAAACGACTGCTCGAATTTGAGACGGGCCGTTGATAAGTGCGTTCAACTCAAACAGCTCTTTACAACGCTCTTGACGAGACTTGTTGCACTGATCGAGAGCCTTGGCGACTTGCTTCATCTCCGTAGGATCAAGAGTAGAGGTATAAACCTTCGAAAGCATACTAATCTGGCGCTCAACACTTTCCTTAGCATTAAGAATGGTAGGGTCGACGGTGGGGCTGGTAACAGTAAGCACGTGTTCGACAACCATGTTTTCTTCAAAGTTGCTGTTGTTGATTGATGACATTGTACAAGTAGAATAAAATCTCGTTTGGAATTCGCTAAAAAAATGAAACGGCTGGTAATAGGTTCTTAAGGTGTGCATGGAATTAGCGAGACAGAATAAGAGAGAGATTTTATTCGTTTGGACATTAAACGGGTATATAAATTGTAATAGTTGTGACGTGGTTGTGCAACAATCAGAGAACAAACAGAGAGGGAAATGAAATACATTGAATAAATGAGCTTGAACACGACAGTGTCTTTTAGCATAGCTTTTATTTTTCATAAATGTTTTTCTGACGCATTTGTTATCGTTGTCAAGACTTTCCACGATGAATAATTGCAGCGTTGTATTGCTTCACTTTCTTGTTTAGCAGTTTGGTATAAAAAAAAAGTTAAGGGACCTTCGACTTCTGGTAAAGTTATAAGTGAACGCTGCTTGCTGCTTTAAAATTTTTGGATAGCTGTTAACGGTTCAAGAAGTCTTTTTTGTAAAGAATTTGTAATTGACGTGGATGATAATAAATGGCAGCTTTTCGCACAATAGTTTAAGTTCGTTTTGAACATAAAATCGGTTTTACAAAACGTTTCAAAAGTATGAAGAACACTTTGAGATATGTGGTCTACACAAAATATTAATACCATTGGATATACCTCATAGCGTTGAAACAATTTGCTAGAATAAATTAAAAATCCAGACCTGAATATTTTATCGACAGTATGCTGTACTTCTACAAGTATCGGAGGAAGGGTGTTTATGGATACTAATGGAGTATAGATAATATCACGTTTGCTCCTGTCATTATGCTCATTAGACGAAACGGCATATATTCCAGGTCCTGACTTTGTCTGGGATTGGCAAATAAGATTGATAATTGATTGGTTCGCTAGAGTTTGTCTGCTTATTAGATCTCTTCCTAGTTCATGATCTTTTGGTAATTCATATAACAGCAATTCTTCAGGTATTGTTATTGACATTGTGTTGAGAAAAAAAAAAAAAAAAAAAAAAAAAAAAAAAAAAAAAAAAAAAAACGAAAAAGCACGAGTATCAAATGTACCAGACGTAACAAACGTACCAAACGTACCAAGCAAGTCTCCAAATCCAATTGTTAAGTATTGTTTAACTCTTATACCTTGTATTATGCAATTGTATCAGACAGTTGCTGTTGATAATTGCTTAAGTTGGATACGACATTCTGAACATTACTCGCACCGTTTTTTTAATTAAGAGCTGGATCACAAAGGAAAAAAAAGTATCGTCTCTTTCAAATTCATATTTGTCTTTTAATAAGAGCTTCGTAATAATTTTTACTGTGTCTAATTTGAAAGTCTGCAATAGTTTCTACTAAAAAATGATTTCGTCCAATAAGGTATTCATATCGTCTCTAATTTATTTACAACATGTCTCTAAAAAAATTGCAACTGTCTCGTTTTAAGTTAAAATTCTGTGCTGTATTATTGCTAAGATTTTGCTCTCAGCACTTAACTGAGTCAGTAAACGACGATTGAAATAATCGATTATTGTAATTATGACCACCATAATATATACCGGAAACTTATGATTTGATTCATTGAAACCAAAAGAATTATACATATTTTTGCGAATGATCTTGATTGGATCTTCAAAATAATTTTCAAAAAAAAGACCAATTGAAGTTCAAACGAACGACCAATTAAGTTCAAAAAAGCATCCAAATGACGGCGGAAGCACTGTATTAAGATTCTGCTTAATATCTCTCAAGAGATTCACATACTATGCCTATTTTAAAATTATAAAATCTACAATTTACAACAAGATTATTGGCAGCTATTTTAAAATTGATTAAAAATTGAGAATTACTACGCGGGCAACAAAAAATTGGGAGGGTAGGAATTTTTATCGTGCAACGTTCATTAGCCAATAAAGTCCCTCAATTTCATACGCAACAAAGAGTTCGCGCACAAAAAGTAAATGAAATTTATAAATACAGTCGTTACGAAAATCATTGTCGTTCTTTTTTCAGAAAATTGTCGTTATTTTAAAAATACATTGTTGCTTGTGGTAATGCAGACAAAATTGAGACAATCAGTGAATGAGTCTCTTGATTATCTCTTTTATTTTTAAGTCAAGACGAGAGAGAGAGCCCATTTAATACAAACTACGTCTTTAAATAGTGGAAGAATAAATGTTAAGGAACCGAAGTGAAACAAGGTCAATGGAAATTGAGCTTGTGAGCTTAATTGAAGATTTTGTTATTATTTCTTTTTAAGAGGCGTTAATTAAGAATGTATGAAGCGAAGCTTCGTATGTTCTTATTTCATATAAGCTTTTAGCAGTAATCTCATACGATATTTAGTATTTATACTCTTAAATACGACATTGCTGATTGAATATAAATTGTCGTTTTATAATTTTGATTTGTCGTTATGATTTGGTTAAATTGTCGTTTTTGTTTCTGCCTTTTACTGGATCGTATTTTTCTTTTATTTAAATTACAATGTCAAGTGTTTTTTATTATGAAGATGAACAAGATAATCTTTACGATGAGAATGGGATGAAAGTAGATGATCCCATGGAAGATGTCCTGACTGAAGTCAATGACCCCAACATTGTCTTGGAAATACTAACTAATCAGAAGACGTACTTTGATCAAAAGCTTGTCGAGAAACTAGTTGTGGACGAAGTAACAAATGGTGTTAAATCAGAAAAACGTACAACTACAGTCTCCGTTTACACGAATTACAACGATAAAGGAAGAGAACAGTTTATTGATAAAATAATTGAGTGTGCACAAGAAAAGGGAGCAGCAGCCAGGGTTGCACGCAGTATGGGAATTAATGTTCGAAATGCACAAAGATGGTGGAAACAGTACAGAGAAGACGGCACCATGCCATACAAAAAAACAGTGAAATAAAAGGTCGTCCTAGTACCTTTACCGACGAGCATGATAGTTTCCTCATCGAATTGATAGACAACGATCCCCAAACCATTGTCAGTGATATTATGAAGATGTTGACTGTAGAATTTGAGGGCTTCAGCATTTCCAACTCTCAACTTAACCATCATTTAAAAAATGATTTATGCCTTACAATGAAGAAAGCTACCCTCGAAGCGGAAGCAAGAAATTCACCAGAAAACTTGCAGGAAAGATTCGATTGGTTTATAAAATGGAAAGACTCTGATCTCGACTTCACAAGAAGTTGTGTCTTCATAGATGAGGCCGGCTTTCATGTTAATATGCGATTTAATTATGCAAGATCTGCTGCTGGAACTCGTGCCCGTGTTAAAACCAAAAAAACTAGATCACCTTCGCATACAATCATAGGTGCCATTCACTCAGGCAGTGTCCTTCTTGTTCAGTTAAGAAAGCCTCCTTCTAAGAAGGAATTACTGGGTCAACAAACCCCTAAAAAGCGGAAAACAACTAATAAAGGGGTAAAGAGAGCTGCCTTACCACCACCAGAGGATAAAGCTAATCCCCCTAAAGGTACTACTACCTCTCACTTCATTAAGTTTATAAACGAGTTACTTGATGTAATGGACTTGGATGAGAAGTTAAAAGGATGTTATCTGGTACTAGACAACGCATCAATTCATAGATCGCAGCCGATGAAGCGGAAGATTGAGAAGAGAGGATACATATTGATGCATTTACCGCCCTATTCACCAGCGCTAAATCCTATAGAGCAATTTTGGGCTTTAGTTAAGAGAAAACTTAAACGAGATCGTATGATGAGTGAAGAGAACTTATCCAGTAGAGTTGCCGATGCATGTAATCAGGTTTTGATTAGTGACCTTTACGGTTTCGCTAATCACTCTAAACATCAAATTAGAAATTGTTTTAATAAAACCCTATGTAATCTTTCCATTTGCTGTTTTTTTTTTAGAGATATACTGCTGTCGACAAAGTTAAAAATTAAGACGAAAATACAGATAACTAAAAACGACAATGATTTCCGTAACGACTGTATAATATTTGGGCTAATTTTGATTGGTAAATTGTGATAATTATTTTTAGACAGAATGATAAAACAATCTAAGCTTGTGACATTTATTTTTCTAAAGCAGACATTTATTTCTGGCTTTAGGCCAATTATTTTTGAGAAAATGCCAATTTCAAAAAGCCTGACTGTATAACCTTTCTTAAAACGACAATTTAACCAAATCAAAATTATAAAACGACAATTTATATTCAATCAGCAACAATGTATTTTTAAAATAACGACAATTTTCTGAAAAAAGAACGACAATGATTTCCGTAACGACTGTATGCCACATTCAAATATTACGAAGGTTTCACAGGTTCTGTTCTAATTCTATTTTTATTCTATTCTAGTTCTATGAAAGTTTTTTTCACTTTTTTCTTTTTGGAAAATTTAAATGTCTCCAAAATGCCATGTTTATACCGTAGTTCCCCAAGTTCTTCATAGCAGATATAGTAGAATAATTGATGTTGTATTTCATCTTTAAGAAGTGACTAGCGGTCACTTTGGTGTAACATTATTCTCTATTATAAGAAGAGTTTTTTAGAGCAGCATGCTTTTTCTCTTCACCTAAATAAAGGCCTAACATTTTTCTCGTTCCGTTTTGACTCTTTTAATATCAAATACAACAATTGATATTTGGAAGCGTAATCCTGATGTTCTTTTTCATTTGAATTGCTATGAAATGGTTACCATTGATGTGGTGTAATACCAAAGGGAGCGTTTTATACTTTGGTCTCAAAAGAGGCAAATACAAGGCTGGAGGAATGTTTCCAGAACAGTCTACAGTGTAAATGGCTATAGGTACTCCAAATGTATCTGCTGCAAGC
The DNA here is from genome assembly GCA_000697035.1 of Rhizopus stolonifer B9770. Lineage (NCBI taxonomy): Eukaryota > Fungi > Mucoromycota > Mucoromycetes > Mucorales > Rhizopodaceae > Rhizopus > Rhizopus stolonifer. The sequence continues at coordinate 7,073 of JNDS01003315.1, forward strand.
TGAAAATCAGTATAATCTTCAAACCAATATTCCCTTGAACATGGGTGTTCATATTTTTGATACTGCATTCTTTCTTTTGGAGTATTTAACTCTTCTTCGCTTTTCAAACACACGTATTCTTTATAGAACTCTTCGTTGATTGTCAGTTTTTTAGCATTTTCTTCTTTACTGATGAATATAAGCCTTGATTGTCCATCACAAGAGCTGCTATGGCACGAAAGCCGCACCATCCATCATCTTTAATATAGAAAATCTTTTCTACATACTCTTCATCTATATCGGGATGATAGTTTAAAGGGATATAATACCCGTTTGCTAGTTTTTCTTTCTCTACATCATGGCTAGCGGGTAGATCAAAACGAACCTTAAAATAATTAATTAATATTGTCATAGTCAGGCTGTTATAAACCTTACTTTTTAACTTCCTTCTTTTCTTTTTCACTGTCTCTACACTCTACAAAAGGCCTTTTCACCGAACTACGAATAAACATATTCTTTTCTTCTACTTCTATTTCTACTTTATCTTTTTTCTTTGCTTCTTGTGTCTTCAATTTTTCTTTAGGTGCACTAGCTTTTTTAACTTCTTCTTTAACTTCTTCTTTAACTTCCTCTCCATATTCTTTTTCTTTCTTTCTTTTCTTTCTTTTCTTTCTTTTCTTTCTTCTTCACTAATTCAAATCTGGACGGTAATCTACCATTTGCTGTGCCTTTTGGTCTTCCCTTGGTTTTAACAGTCTTAGGTATTGTTATTTCAATGACCCTCACGGAAGAAAACTCTAATAAGGTCTTGTTTGAAGCACCTAAGAGACTAAGTTTTTGTTGACTTTTTTCACAATTTTTATACACATCTTCCATCCTAACTTTGACTTCCTCAAATTTCAATTGAACAGTGTTTTCCTCTTCTACCATAATTGTTTTGTATTCTTTGGATGCTTTCAATTGTGTCTTATCTAAATAACTTTATTAATACGGATATTAAGAGCCATTGAAAAGGCTATAGATGGGAATGAGATAATACTTACTAAAATCGAGGCTGAGGTGCCATCTACTATCTATCAAAATTGGGTCTATTATATTTTCCAAAATACTGAATTCATAAAAGTAATGCCGACATGGCAACTTGAAGTTCCTTTTTGAAGGACAACGACATTCATCAAGTCTTTCAAAATACTTATCTTTGTCGTCGTAGCATAAATCCTTATAACGATATATGTAACCATAAGGATCAAGATCGTCTTCTTTTTCTTCTTCTATCATTTTTTTGGCAGCATAAAGCTCTTCTTCAATTTTTCTAATTGCAAAATGGCAAACTTTGCCATGCAACGATTCCATACATCTTTTGACGAAATTTTTCTTTGTAAGCGAATTGACAATTCTTTCATCCTTAATCACACAAGTGGTCAGCGTTTTCATGTTAATCTTTTTAAGAGACCGTGCGATCTACATAGTCGAATAGATTTTAAAATTCTTTGTAACTATTTTTTTTTTTTTTTTGTATTTACCTCTTCTTTCATGTGTGCATCAAACGATTTAAACATCTTAAGTAAAGGCCCTGCTGTGGACAGAATTTGCTTAATATTTCAGTGAGCACCTTCAACTCGTTATGTAGAACGCGCATCAAGATGAACATGATTCTCAGCCCAAGGGCCTCCCAACAACTCTTTGTAATTGAGGAGTCTATGACATGATGATAGAATTTAGCAAACAAACGGCTTATAATTGTCTCATGTGATTTTACATTTCAAGATAAAGCTTTAGTTTATTCTCCTTTTCTTTGTTTATGGCTTTTTTGCATTCAGATCTGTAAAGGATAACTGTTTCATCAAATTCGTTTCTGTCAGTAAACCATATTAAAGGATTGACACAATTTGTTAAAAAAGTGACTCTTTTTTCTTCTTCGGCAAAAGAGGTAGTAACTTTGGCCTTAAAGCTCATTTGGATGTGCCATGCACATAAGGTTCTAGGTACTTCTGGAAAAATATATTCTAGTGAGTGTCCGAGAGCCTCGTCATCATCTGTAACAAATACTCCTGGCATGTTTTTCTCGCTCAATATTTCGTTTCGTAATATTTTTAATATCCAGTGGAAGGTGATTGTTTTTTCATCCGATACAATTACTGTTGCGATAAAGAATGTTTTGAGACTACTAGATCCAGATTCTGAAGAAATATTGTCTACTCCTACAATGTTGACAACTGGCATTTGATTCAAATTCGTCTTATAGGTTGTGTCAATGACTACTACCTCAGGGAAGCGACGCGCTTTTTCAATTGAATTCTTTGTTGTAACAAACATACTTTGTAATCCTTTTGTCACTTGGTTTTTTTTGTAACGAACAATATAATTATTTCCAGCGAAAAAGTCTAACAACTTCTGCATTTCGTCGGTGGATGATGGGAGATGCAAATATTTTTGTCGGTGGTTGTAAATATCTTTTACTTCCATTTTTGCATTTTCATCGCTTTCTTTCACAAATCTCATTATTTGGCTTGGCCTTATATGTGATTTCAGCATCTGAGTGATCTTCACTTTTTTATCATCATTTGTCTTACGATAGGCATGATATATCGTCTTATCAATCGCAATTGGATAATTGTGAGAATCGATATTGGAGTTTTTCATTTTAACCGTCCATTTATTACCATCGGCTTTGGTACAAGAAGCAAATATATTCCAAGGGCATTCTTTTTTCTTTGATATTCTTCTAGGCTTAGGTCTCCTTACGCCATTACTACAAACGTAATAGGAGCTAGATTCAGTCTCGTCTTCGACGGTATGCACTAAAAATATGTTTATATAGAATACAAAGGATCGGTGCACCTACATATTTCTTTTCGGTGTTCTCTTTTAGAACCTGAATGAACACAACCAAGTCTAACAGTTCTTTGTGTGCTCACAATGGTGGTAATGGGAAAATCGAGCCACAATAAGGTATACTTACCAAACGCGTCTCTTATTTCATCAATGCTGTTGTATTTTCTTGCCACGAGTTCCTTAAATAATATTTCTTGACCAGAAATATCTTGATTGGCGCTCATTACTCAAAATGGGGGAAATGAAAAAGAAAAATAAGTTGAAATTGGACAAGGGTAGCGACCTTATAAGGAGTTTTAATCACTGTTATAACAATATAAAGGACATCGTGAAAACAACAGTACGTATATTTTACAGTGAAAAAGTATGGTGCATATATCTATCATCTTAAAATAAAATAAAGTATATGCTCGGTCTGTTGTGCGCGAGTTAATCTTGTTGTGCGCGAACTCTTTGTTATGTGTGAAATTGAGGATCTTTATTGGTTAGTAAGCGTTACACGATAGTGTTTTCTAATCTCCCAATTTTTTGTTGTGCGCGTAGTAATTTTCTAAAAAATTACAATTGACTTCCGATTTTGTGGTGACCAATATTTTTTTTTTGGGACCAAATTATGCATCCCCTTATATACAATTATTTTTAAGCTGTCATTAAAAGTTCCGTGAATATTCCGGAGAGCCAGTTCCGGCGGAAATAGAAAAGTACTTAAAAAAATAAAAAAGCAAAACTGCCATGTAGCTTTAATGTCACGTAAATGTGTCGCGCTTGAAACTTTTTTTTTTATTTTTTTTTTTTTTTGGCAAAATATAATGGATACTCATACATACTCTGAAATTCCAAAAAAGATTTTTATACCTACCTCTGAATGGAAAGATATTGTGCAGAGCAGTATCGCCAAGCATGGTGTTAGGTGGATTAGCCCTCGTTACGTTGGCGATAATCCAGAATTTCCTAAAAGGAGCAGTGATAAAAGAAGAGGTTCTGCTGGTGAAAACAATAAGACCACTAATGAAGACGCTAGCAGTGACGGCGCCAATACTCCTCGCAAACGTAAAAGAGTTGTATTTATCAAGTACGCTTGGTATGTTTTCTACACCTGTCATAGAAGTGGGCAATACCGTGATCAAGTTGTTGAAGGGCATCAATTAAAAGGTGGATCTAGTGGTACTCCTCGTAATCTGCAAAAGGCGAGTAAAAAAGCAGGCTGCAAAGCAAGATTAAAGGTTACCTGTTATAAAGATGATCCTAATACAGTGGAAGTATTGCATATTGGGGACCATAGCCATGAAGTTGGCAGTGCTGATAGCTTGAAGTATCTTTCTCTTTCGCAAGCAAGAAAAACGAAATCATTGAGCGACTAAGAGAGGGTTACAGCAAGAGAGACTGCAGAATCGCAATCCAAAAAGATTTCCGCAGGTTCACCAGAGAGTATTTATTCCTCCCAGGGGGTTCAGGTCAAGTGGTTCATAGAGATCAGATGGTACATCAAGATGAAGTGTACAATATTTTCAAGAAGATATCAAGAATCGCTTTATAGAAAGTCAACAGATGAAAAAGAATCCGTTAGTCTTTGGCTAGATGAATTGAAGCAAAACGGTTATTCTACCTTTAAACACTCCACGTTTAGTGATGATTATACCTTTGAGTTTTCATCTCCATGGCAAAAACAACTACTGTTAAACACCACGATGATATGTCTTGATGCAACACACTGCGTGACAAATGTAGAAAGAGGGCTATTATACACAGTAGTTTTGCGTCACCCAGTTTCTGGCACAGGTTGCCCAGTCGCCTACATGTTCACTGTAGATCAGTCGATGGCGCCAATAGCAGTCTTTCTTCAGTTTATGAAAAGCGAAATTGGAGTCACCAGCTTGGAAAAGATCACAATTGATGTTAGCGCAACAGAGCATGCTGCAATCAGGGCTGTTTACCCAGAAGCAACCGTTCAGTGGTGCCTCTTCCACGTAAGCCGAGCTTGGATGGGGAAGATTAGAGAGTTAATCAAGTTGGGATCAACGGCTTTGAACAGCCAAGTTCATCGTGAGATTATAACATACTTGAAAGTTTTAATGTGGGAAAAGAATCAAGAGACATTCTTGTTAAAATGGTTGGGGTTCTATACGAAGTACGCTCAGTATGCTGAATTCCTCGATTATATGGACAGAGTATACCTGAATAGAGAAAAATTTATTCATTGGTCAGCCGCTTTCCAGCCGCAAATCTATTCCAACATGGAGACCAACAATTTTGTTGAAAGCTGGCATAATCAGTTGAAGACAACATATTTGGGCAGGAAAAGAAACAGAAGAGTGGACCGTCTGATATATATCCTTGTAAATGACGTGGAGCCTGATTACGTTCAGAACATCAACAGGATTTCACTTAATGTCGGCAGAATGGGTCCAGAAGAAAGAAGAAGACGAAGAAGAGAACTGGCAGCAGAAAGCGTGAATGAAGTAATATTGAGTACAGTGATAATGGAACCAGAAGAGGGAAGTGGATTATACAGGGTACAGTCTTTTACAGTTGAAGGCCATTTCTATGAAATTGAGGTCTTGAATCAAGAAATGAAGACGTGTTCTTGTGAAGATTTTAAATGGAACAGAATCGCATGTAAGCACATGTACTTGCTTCGTCGCCTACACACAGGCATTGGGCTCTACCAAGGTTAGTTTCAAAAACTTGCAAAAATGATATTTTTTTGCTCATTTAAAGTGCCTAGATCCATCTTGCTTGACTAGGCCATCGATCGAACAACCTCAATCACAAAGTTATGAAACGAATACGTCTTCATCTAGAAGTCGCGTTTTACATATAATTAGTAACATTGAAGCTGTATGCAATGCTTTTAAAAATAATTCAAGAGAACTTACCAACGAACAAATCAGCCATGTCTCTGAAATTGCAGTTAATCTTTCCAGCACGTTACAGGATCCTAATGATTTGGCTTCTAACTCCAATTTCAGTAGACAACGCAGATAAATAAAATAAAGAATACACGAAAAGAAGTTTTTACTAGGGCCTTCTTGATTATTAGTCTGTCCGGCATTTTTAGTTTTCCGGTTGTCGAAAAACTTTACATCCCGATTATCTCTGCTTGTATATAAGTAAATCGCAAATTATGGTTTCCACTATAATTTATGCTGGGCGTTCGTCTTCTTATGGCTCTTTTGAATGTTATAGACCACTTTTCTTCATGTCTACAACAAGGTCCTGTTTTTTTTTTTCTTTTATTTAACTTTTAGCGGTGTATTCCCTCTGTATCAATACTTGTTTTCCCTCTCTTTCTTTACTTGTTCTCACAAGACATCAAACGTACGATGATAACGACGAGAACATTTTTTTTTAAAAAAAAAAGATCTTGTGATAGTGTCTACTGGAATAATTTTCCTGCAAATCTGACAACGTGAAAATTCACTGTGACAACCACCTTTTGATGTTTAATAAATATTCCTCTCTTTCTGCCAAACCTGTCTATCTTCTATACTGAGAGGTCTCTATCTAAGAACAAGCTACCCTGATACACTTTCTTTTCAAACAAACATATATTGTGGAACCATCCTGTAGTATTTTATGTAACTTTTTTTTTCTTGATAATTAAAGAGTTATCTTGAGACTTTTTGTTCAGGTACATCTACCAGCATTTCGAAGTACTGTTTCAGTAGTACTTTCAATCAGTGTACTTCTTTGGCTTCGCTTCAAGTCCCTTTCTCTTCAACACATTATTCATTTTTTTTTTTTTTTATTATTTTCTTTTGGATGGATTCAAAGGTGCTCAACAGAGACTTAAAATATCGTTTTGACATACACGGTTCGGCTTTAGGTGTTTTCGATGCTCTTTGAAAACCATGAATATTAAACATACTACAGTTGTATGTATTTTTTGAGTTTGTACTATCTACAATGACGGTATTTTTTTTTTTTTTTTGAAAGACATTTCAGATTTTATTCAACCATTGCAACACATGAGGATGTTCTTTTGTTTTGATCAACCAACAATTACCATGTTTTGTAAGACTTTACAAGTAGACGATGAGTTGAAAGATATCAGTTATACCAAATTGTTGAACGTATAATGCATATTTGTAGAGTGACACGCCTATTTTTTTTTAAAAAAAAAGAAAGCGCAACTTTTTTTTCCAGTTTTTTTATTTATTTTTTTATTTATTTTTTTATTTATTTTTTTATTTAGTCATTTTTAGCAAGAATAACAACAAAAAGTACCCTTTTTGAGACCTTGAATAAATAAAAAAAAAAAAAAAAAAGGAAAACAAAATTACACAAGTAAAGAAAGATTTGCTTGCACGAAGATATTCTTTATCTTTGCAATTATTAAATTACAAACGTCAATGGGCACGACGAAAGGTCGTAAATCTAGGCGAAATAACTCAAGACCAACTGCCTTTTCATTTTTATCAAATATTACACTTGGAAACGAAAGCGACAAACCACCAGATGACCCATCTATACGAAAATTATCCATTTACTCACCCGTTAAACTTGATTTCACGGATAGTTCTTTTAGAGGTTCTTTTTTATTATTTTTATTATTTTTACATTTTATTTTTTATTTTTCTTTATTAAAAATAAGAATTCTTACTCATCTTTAAAAAAAAAATGTAGCTGCTTCATTACATTCAACAGATAGTAGTTTTTCCGAATTGGAAAGTCCCTTACCTTGTGATGCTCAAGACCAAACTCATTCAACCGTTACTCAACCCGTTATGACACTCAAAGGAAAAAATATCTCAAAGGATTCGACAGATCAGATGAGTCATATTAGCTATGGCAGTACCAGTAGTAGTGATACTCAACATCATAAATTGACAAGACAAGATAGTGAGAAACCAATTGCTTCTGAAAAAATTAAGAGAAGATCCAACAAAGATGTAAGGCTTGTTGCAACCATAGCATATATATAAAAAGAAAGACTCACGCGTTGCAGCATACAACAGGAAACATGTCGTTCATTTCCACTTTCCGTTATTATACCGAAAGACTTTACAAAAAGAAGATGGATGCGACTTTGAATAAGGGTTATGTGTAAGTACTTGCTTTTTTTTAAAGAAAAAGAAAAGAGAAAGGAAAAGCTGACTTGATATAAAGCCACCAACAATTGGAAGGTCATGGCTTTTATAAACATCGAAAAACACAATCTTATGCTCATTTTCTTATGTCTGCCGGCTCATTACTGTAAGATTATTATAAAGAAAAAAATTGAAATCTAATTTTTAAAAAAGTGATGATCAGGTCAGTAAGGATACAGGATATGATCCATTGTTTTTAGATGATGAAAATTACGGACAATATGGTTTATTTCCTGGGTCCTTGGTAAAAAAAAAAAAAAAAAAAAGCAAAAGAAAAAAGTAGGTGTTATATAGAAATGACTCATAAGAATATTAGGTATATGGCATGAGATCATCTGATATGAAGAGAGAAATGAATGAACAATTCCGATTGAATCATCCAGAAATCAGAGCTGATATTACACTTAGCAAAATTAGAGCTATTAAGCTTCACCTGTTGGAAATTGGCAAACTGTTGGACCTTGAAATATCAAGTGTTGCACATGCTATTGTTTATATTGAAAAACTCATTATCAAGGTAAAAGAAACCCCCCCCCGCTTAAAGAGAAAGAAAGAAAGAAAGAAAAAAAAAAAAACTCAATAACGAGAGAGAATAGAATGTGATTACCAAAAAGAATCGTAAATTGATTGCAGCTTGTTGTTTGTTTTTGGCAAGTAAAGTGAACGAGGCAAAGGGTACATGGTTTCGACCGTTATTAGAGATGATGAACGATGAACTCGACATTGATCCCAAAGAAATCCATGAGCATGAGTTTGCAGTCTTTGCCGATCTAGAATTCAACTTGTATGTTCCTAAAAAAGAATTTATGCCGCACTTTGAAAGAATTCTGAGTCAATTAGAATATCAAAGCATTCAAGCATATCTTGGTCATTCCACATTTTATAACGGACCATCACTTTATATTGAATAAACTTTATTATTACCGCTTTCCTTTTTTTGTATCTGTCTGTGAGCTTTCTGGTAGACTGTATAGACTAATAAACGTTTCCATTTCTCTCTTGGGCAAGGGCGTCCTTTTGAACAGATTTTTTATCTTTTTAAAAACAGTAGGCAATACACGTTGTTTTTGGTGTACCTTTTCTAATGGGTAGTTGCTACTACTTCCACTACTCTCGCTTATCTCTGTGTTGTTTTCTTGTCTCTCTTCTTTTTCAGTCAGCCAATGTTTACTTGAGATTTCTCGTAGCTCTTCCTCTTCAGATAAATTCACTGGATCCGATTTTGAACTCAAAAGGGCAACTCCATATATAAGAACAGCTATTCCTATAAACACAAGAGCAATAGCCCAAGGAGGATAATTTCCAATCTCATCCAAGTATATGATGGTATTGACCAATCCTACTGCCGTGTATGTGCCATAAAAAACTGGAACAACGACAACAGAAGAATAGAGTTTAAGCGCTGTATTTAAACAATAAACCTTTTTGTACATTGCATTTTAATAAAAGTCCTTTTGTTTTTTTTTTTTTTGTTTTTTCTGACCTGCATGATGGCTGTGATTACAAGAGCTAAAATAATGAGACGACTTGCATTATCATTAAATTGGTTGATTTGTGATTGAAGAGAAAGTGTGAACAGTTTGACTCTAAAAGAAATGAGAATGATTTCGCCACCTTGGTTTTCTTTTCTGTCTTACCCGCTTTTAGCCAATAACAAGGTTTCACTGGCTAAAAGACCCCCTTCAACACTAAACATCAATCCGACTATATGTTTCATTTTCTTTTGATTCATGTTTACAAAGAGTTGTCTTTTTGATTTTTTTGAACCATCCGTTATTTCCCAACTTGACCAAATAGAGATGAACAGTCCACCAAAGGTGATGATATTCAGAGCACTAAAGTATATGATAAATAAAGGGCGGACAAATAAAATCTTGAGATTTTCTAATGAGATGGACTCTTCGGCTATATACTGTGTGTGTAAGAGAAAAAATCAAGGAGGATGAGGAGGGGGGGGGTTAATTATGCTTACGATCTTCTCCATTGTACATGCCACCAAATACAACAATCCAGATAACAGACCCCACAACAACACATGTACCCAATACATCTTTTCGAGTAATCTTTGTACCCACCAGCATTTTTGCGAACACAAAATTAAAAATAAGAGCCACACTACCGAGGGGAGCAACCCATTGTGTTTTGAGGTAGTCTATTGTATAAATTTAGAAAAAAACTCATTGTTGGTATCATAATGACTCCTTATTCTCCCCTATTTTACTTAATGCAATAGTACTTCCAATCAATTGACTTGCGATATAAGTGTAAAGTCCCATATGCCATAAAGGTCTACCACAATCACCACGTTGTTTTTCTCTGCTGGATTCCTTTACATGATCCAATTTCAATATATTTAATCCAAGCGCATCCATAAACGAAGCACCTTTACATATAAAAAAAAATGAGTTTCTAAAACAATATATACATTCTTGATTTGATTACCCAAGGAAACGAATAAACCAATAGCGAAACGTATAACATTATCTTCTGTTCCCATTTATTTAGTATATGTTTATTCTATGTATACAACGATATATACATAAATTTCTTTTTTTTTCTATATTGAGAGAAAAAGACAAAAGAGAAAGCAAAGGGTATACAAAGTATTTACAGTAAGAAAAAAAGAAGGAAGGAAAAAAAAAATCAGAAAATGAGTAATAAAGGATCAAAAAAAGGGGGCAAATAACATGTATCAATGCAATGCACGATTAACCTGATAGACAATTCTTAGAGAAGAGAGAAACTAAAAGTAGTTTATTAAAATAAATAAAAAAAAAAAAGTGTTGCTTGACATGGTTGTATATAGGAGAAAGAGAAAAAGGAAGAGGGTAATATACACAGCAATTATGTTAAAAAAAATTAATATAATTAAGACTATTGTTTTACAACTGTGGATAGTTAGAGTCGTCTAATGTAAGATCATCCACTTCATCTTCATCTTCATCCAATACAGGTGGACCTAATAAAGCAGTATAAACAACTCTATTTTATATTACTTAAATAGCTCCTTACCGTCCATGTTCTTTTCTAGATCTACAATAGCATTAGGTGCACCATCCATATAGTTTACACTGTTACGATTGCTGCGTCCATGTTCCTCTCTTACTAAGCGAAGTGTTGTTTTTCGACTGAGACCAGCAACAGGCTTTGCAACTTCTTCGTCTTCAATCATTCTTGGTGCTGCGTCTCCATTCTCAGTTGTCCAAAAGATATATTCGAACTCACTCATAAACAAGTTGAAAATGGTGGCTGGTATACCCAAAGTGGGTGAAAAAACAATACTGACGTTACGCATCGTCATCTTGTTCACGTCAGAATGTTTGACAACACGGATCAGGTGTGCGGTGAGGGCTCTTAATAATGTATAATTACTCAGAGGGAGAACAGAAACCAAGCGTCCCAATTCGTTGACTCTGTCTTTACGATCAAGCAAATCTGATATGTTGTGAGTATATTGCCGATCTCTTCTTCAACTTACCAATCACATGCAAAAAGTCCATTCTGCTCTCTCTTGTAAGTACGCTGGTTGGAAGTTCACGCAGCCACATCTTTAACAGGCCAGCAACCACATGTACATCATATTCATTCTTTGAAGTCAGTAAATTAACATCACCTTCTTGATTAAATTTCTCCCTTAATGCTTTCATTGTCGAATTACTACCACTCAATCGATAAAGACCTTCCTCCAAAACAGCATTCTTTGCATCCAAATATTCAATACAACGATAGACCACAGCAGGTAATTCATAACCTTCGCTGATTCTCGAGATACGTACGGCTTCATCCAGGGGTACACCAAAGACAATCTTGGGAACCTTTGAATCTCCCTTTTGTTTATCTGTTTGTTCATTGGAGGAGCGAGAGAGAAAGCTACGGATTCCAGAAGATGTGCCCTGAAGAGATTTGGTATCCGAATCCACAGGTTGGGGCGACTTGGGGAGTTGATGAAGATCGCTACTGCTACTGCTAAACATTTTTTTACCCCAGAAAGTCATACGGTGAGCCTTGTTTCTCGCCTTCTTATCCCCCTCAGAATCATCTGCAGAACATGTGATGATCGTAGGAGACTCTGCTCTCTGAAGTTGTTGTTGTTGTTGTTCAAAAGGTATTGTCTGTTCAGAGATCAAGTTGCCCATAGAGCTGCGGCGAGCAATAACCGGACGAGGTGTTTGCAAACTTCGGTTGGGTTGATCTAGGCTGGCTCTGGGCACATCGCTATTCAAAGTAAATAGAGAATCAGAGCTTTCACTAGAAATCGAAGGAGTCAGCCGACCAGGGATTGTTAACGCATCATCTGATTGAACCTGGACAGACGGGATCGCATTAAATTTCTCCTGGTCTGCTACCTTGTCTAACTTGACCTGACTCAACGGTTGGGCCGAAATAGCTCGGATCTCTCCCTTGGATAACTTTCGAGGCTTCTCAGTGTATTTTTTCTTGGGTTTTTCATCGTCTTCCGTTTGAATGTTTTGTAAAAGTTCATGAACCCATTCATCGCGGTCGTCGTCTGAACTGGCACAGAGAATATGGCGGATGAAGTGTGAGGATCCGGTCTTTCTTTGTTCTACAATCAAAAATGCATGTCGATAAATGCTGTTGTAATCTTCGGAAGCAGGTGTAGAACCTGGCATCTGGCGACCGATTTGAGCATTGATTAATCGAATGGACCCAAGTTGGTTTCCTTCTTTCTATTATAAATAGGGAAATCGTTGAAAAAAAATTGTCGAAGATAAAATCATTGCATGCAACTTACGGATTCATAATAATCAAGTGAGCTTCCATTTAATACAAAATAACGTGTTTTCCAGCCACCAAAGTTTTTTCCTCTCTTTGTCAAGTAACCTTCTTTTTGTCCGGATTCTTGGTGGTTTATAGTATCAACAATATCTGTGCTCAAAAATTCACAAATATCTGAGGTATCTTCTAAAGGCAAAGATACAATATGTTGTAAATATTGCTCCAGTGCAAGCTAAAGTTGTATAAGCATCTCTCTCTCTCTCTCTCTTTTTTTTTTTTTTTTTTTTTGCTTGTTTGTTTGCTCAAGAACTTACTTTTCTTTGGTCAACTTTACTAGGCGCATTGTTTGAGAATAATGCTTTATCAGGTAATTTACCCATTTTCGTTATTAATGAACGGTTATTTTTTTGAGTTTTCAATTTGGAATCCAAGGTCAAAAAGTCAGAGTACAACTTTTCCACTCTCCATTTTTCTTCAAATTCGTCGTGTTGAGGTCCAATAGAAAGAATGAAAGAGACTACTTCTTTTCCTTTATCATTTGGCTTAATAGTAGATCCAATGACTTTAATATGTACATTTGCCATATTTCCCATGAACGCAGAGTCTTCTTCTTCTTCTTCTTCTTCCTTAGGCTCCTCCTCCATCGTTTCAAAATAGCTCGTGGTCAAGTTGGGTGAAGACATGTTTCTGATCGCATGGTGTACCTCTGTTCGATTCATAAGGGCACTTTCACGTTTAGCGCGATTTCTACCGAAGTTGGGACTCAAAGTTGGAGGAGAAGCAGCACGAAAAGCTGGATCGTGTTCGATGTTTCTAGGCGGTGGCAGCATAGACTCTCGATGGTGACGCGGCTTATCCAGAGAAGAAGAGGATTCGCTGGATGATAAGACAACGATGGGTGCACTGTCCTTTCGAATGGGTCCAGGTGCAGGTGAGCCAGGTGAGGATCGTCCCTGAAGCAATTCTTCGGGCTCAGCGGCCAATGGATCTGACTTTTCCTTGAGTGGTCGATAGGGTGAACGAGGAGGCGGCATAGGACTCAAAGCAAGTTCGACAGGTGAAGTGTCGCTGGGTGTCGAAATACTGTCATCTGCTTCGGCAATTTCCTTGAGCGTCTGTGGTGAGATGAGCAAGGAAGTCACTCGTTGCTTACGAGTGATTTCTTTTTCGAGTGAGCTCACTTTATCGGAAAGACTGTCTCGGTCCGCTGAAAGTCGTGCGTTTTCTTTTTGAAGGTTTTGAATCATCACACGTTGTTTTTCGACAATCTTCCATAATTGATCGTTTTGTGAACGCAAGTGACTGGACTCATCTTGGTCAAGAATAACTGAAGACATATTTCAAAGAATTTTTTTGAAGTGTTAAAGAGTGGAAGGGGTTATAAGTATGTCTGTGAGGGGAGGGGGGAGAAGAGAAGTCTCTATTAAGCTGTATTATAAAGAAAAATAAAAAGAAAAATAAAAATAGGTTCTAATTTTTTTTTTGTATATTGTATATATAAAAGGGGAAGACGTTGGAGGAGATTTTAAAGGAGCACAAGACAAAATATCTATAAATACAAAAGAGCGGGTAATTTATGTGACAATAAAATCAAAAGGAGAGAACAAACAAACTGCAACTGTATAAATATGGAGGAAAGGGGAGAAACATATTTTTTAACACGTCGTACAAGAGAAGATCAATGTTATACGAAGCCGGACTTTTTTCCTTTTAAAGAAAAACAGTGCGTTCACTCTCAATAGAGCAATTGAATTCGAGAAAATTTTGAACTTAATTTGGTTGATTTAAATATAAACTTTTGTTTTAAAAGAAATATCACAGGCTCCAATACTTCTTTGTAATTGGGGTGGTGACCATAACCTATAAACATATTTAAAGCCAAGCTCTACTATCCATCAAATTTGCACTATAAATAAACAGTTTCAAGTGAAAGAGCCATGTCAACATAATTCATCTACGAAAATTTTCGTTCTCGTTTTTTACAAGTAAAAAGTATTGTTCAAGTTTTTTGCTTTATAATAATAATTGTAAAGAACACTAGGATTCGCACTAATATTCACCTTTGATCTACGATCACCACCAGTTTCGCTGTTTGATTTGGTGACACATTACCAGAGCTGTCATGCATTGCAAAACTTAGTATAAAGTATATTTCTACCCTTAGGAACATATTTGCAATAAGTAGAATCTCACTTATAAAGAGTTTAAGAGGTTCATCAACTTTCCTCTCCGTTTCTTTTTAACCTCTAAGCAACAACTAAGTATCCATATCTACCACGCTATTCTCTCTCCCTCTTGAAAGTTTGCTTTAATACTTAAAGTTTGAGACAATCGCGGTAAATATAACCAATGTTATTACTCAAGTAGCAGTGATTAGTTCCGTTTGAGTCAAACAAATCCAATTATATTTAGCGAGACTAAACCTATGACAATAAAAACAGTACTTTGCTATACCATGTCATGAAGCAAAAGCAATACGATGTTCTCCAAGATTTATCTCATATTTCAAAGATTAGAGCTGTATCTCTATAACAAAACAGGAAATTTTGGACAATTTAGTTAAATCTCTTTATGAGTTCTTTATATCTAAACAGTGGTATTAAATTGAAATATAAATCATAAAAAAAAAAAAAGATGTAGTAAATACGTTTCTTTGATCAATGGGAAAAGAAAAGAAGGACACTATGTGAATTGGAGAGAGAAATAGATCATTGATTTCCAAGTGTACAATGCTCATATATGTCTACCGCGTTTTAGTATCTTCTACATACATCCTTTTAATATGGGCTAAAATAGCGATTTATAAACCAATCAGATTTGATTTGTCTCATTTTTTCTGTATTCAAGGTAAAAGGGGAATAATGCGTCACTTTGTGTATCATCTCTTTTTTTTTTTTTTTTTTTAAATTTCTTAAACAAAATATAGAAAAATAACGCAACACAACGGCCATGCTGTATGGCTTTACTCCACTTCCGAATTGTAGCGATCCCAACACAATAGAGCAATATTATTCACGTAATGAGACAATCGATGAATGTCATATTGAAAGATCAAAGTACATTTCTGGCAGAATTTACTTTGTAATGGCCATAGTGAATGCAGTTGCCATAATCATCACCACTCTTTTATTTATTTACTGTGCGACTAAAAAGACAGACCAACCAAGACTAAGATGGAAAAAATACTCTTTACAAAAGAAATCTGTAGCGTGTACGACCATGGGGGCCCTAGGCCATTTAGGCTTTAGTTCCTGTGTGTTTCTAGCGCAGTCCTTCAATCCCTTTTTGGCATGCTACTTAATACTCTATGGGGCGATCTTGGGCTTTTACACTTGGTTATTTGCCTTTTGTACCCGAGCCTATCGGCTTCGATATCTGTTTCGACAAAACCAATCCAAAGTAAAATATGCGCACGAACAACGGTATCTAAAGCACAAGGACGTGAAAAAAGTTTTGCAAAATCTCTTTGCAGGCTATCTGATCACCATTGTCCTCATTCTAGTCATCACCGTGCCCTCACATCAGCATGCGGTCAACACGCTCCATCGTTGCGATACCACGTGGGGAGCCTCTGTCTTGTTAGGCATGTTTGGCTTTTTCATTGCTGTCATCACGCCCTCGATCACTTATGGTCTAAAGGACATCCCAGATGCCCACGGTATTCGAACTGAGTTTTGGATCTTGGCACTCATAGGCATTCCGCTTTTTGTGTTGAACGCCGTCTTCTTTTTCAAGCTCTTCCCGGCCCAATCCAATCCAGATAGTTATCTCACCAGACTGTTTGCGCCGGCCAACTGGATCATGTTCTTTACAGCCGCCGCTCACATTGCGACCGTGGTGGTTCCCCTATTAGAATACGCCTGGATTAAAAAACAGCCTCGTCGAATCCGTAGAAACAGCTCAACCGAACATTTTGATCTGAGCCGACCCAGATTAGAGCTCACTGTCGAATCTCTTCAGCGTGCATTGGCCGATCCGGAGATGATGCAGCAACTTGAAGAGCTCGCAATTCGTGATTTCAGTTCCGAGAATATCTTATTTTATGAAAAGTATTTAGAGCTTCAGCAAAAGATTGACAGTGGTGGTGAGGTGCAGATTGCGGATTATGTAGAAATTTATGAATGTTTTATTCATGAGAATGCGTCGTTTCAGATTAATATCTCTTATAAGGCGAGGAGTGTGCTGGATTGTGCCTTTCGAAACTTGTATGCCGAATGTCCGGAATTGGCACCTACACAACAGGCAACTCTCAGACCAGTTTATGAGAAAGATGCGAATGAGACTAACAGAGAGATCTGTCTGGAACTCTTTGAGGCTGCAAGATCGGAAGTCTGCTGGAATATATTTAATAGTGTTTATCCTAAATTAATAGAATTACAAGGTTCTTGTATATAAAAAAAAATACCTTTTATTTATGCAATTTAAAGTTTGCCCATTGTTGTTCATCTTAACCTTTGTTACACTAGCTTGGAATTCCCTTTTCGGAAGTTTTCTTTTGTGGTCTATTCCATAAACGTGTTGGAGAGAGAGAGGGGGGGGGCATTCAAATGTGTGTGCAAGCTTTTTTTCTTTTTACCCGTCATGTATCACCTTGTACAGTGCAAACATTCTCAGTTAGAACTTTTTCAACAGAATAGACATGTTTGATAAGTAAATTTTGATTTAAACTAGATAACATGTTGTTTACAAAGATGTACTATTCACTTTTTTTTTTTTCTTTCTTCTTCTCTCTTTTAAATATAAAATGAATCTTGAAGAAAATTATCGATTTCCAAGAGAAAGGCTTGTGACCTTGATGAAAGGTAACCTTCCACTAAATAGAGAGAATATTCAGACTAACGGAAATTAGATGAAAAAAAGACACCTATTGTGATTGTAGCATGTGGATCATTTTCACCCATTACTTATTTGCATTTACGGATGTTTGGTAAGCATAAATGTAAGATTACATGAATAATCATATGTTAGAGATGGCCAAGGATCATTTTCGAGAAAATAAAGAGTATGAACTGATGGCAGGGTATTACTCTCCAGTCTCCGATGCCTATGCAAAGGAAGGATTAGCACCTGCTTCAGATCGAGTGAACATGTGTCAACTGGCTGTAGATAGTACTTCTAACTGGCTGATGGTAGACTCTTGGGAATCACGACAGACTGTCTACCAACGAACAGCAGTCGTCTTGGATCATTTCGATAAAGAATTGAATAAAGTGGGAATTAAGACTATGACGGGCGAAACAAAAAAAGTAAAGATATTATTATTGGCTGGTGGTGATTTGATGGCTTCCTTTGGACATCCAGGCATTTGGACTCCTGAAGATGTAAGTTATCTACTTTTGATACAATACTTATTGTTAGCTTTGTCATATTGTGGGAGGATATGGATGTGTGATTATAGAAAGAACGGGAACAGATGTTTATGGTTTTTTATTATCACATGATGTTCTCTATGAATACAGAGTAAGTGAGAAAAAAAAAAAAAAAAAATTAAAAAAATTACAAAGGCAAATGTCACCATCATCAAACAATTGATTCATAATGATATTAGTTCAACCAAAGTTAGGTAAATATATATATATATATATATATATTTGTATATATTTTAACATGAATGAATAGATTGTTTGTAAAAAGAGGAATGTCTGTAAAATATTTGCTACCTAATCCTGTGATAGACTATATTTTTGAACACGGACTCTATTCTGCTTAGATCTTTTTTTAAAGAGAGCAAAGTTGTACAATAAAGAAAAAAAATGAAAGAGCGTGTAATTTTTAAAGTTTTTTTTTTCCCTTTTATCTTTTTTCTTCTTATTTAAAACAATGGGATCCAATATTTCTCAATATCAAAAAAAGAGAAGAATATCTTCAATGTCTTCAAAAAAGAATAAAGAAGAAACTCAACGTCCACCTACACCCGTAGCCAGTTTATCTTCAGAAAGCGTGATTCTGAACGGCAGAAAATACCATGGCGAGACATCATCTGTCTACTGGCTACCCAATGATAATCAAGAGATGGATAGGCTGATTGGAGTAATGATCAACATATTCCCCCTCTCTCCCAAATATATCTTGGCTCACATCCTTTTATAGCAACACTTTGCCTTGAAAACCTTATTTGGAGGGTAAGAAGAAGAAGCGAATAAAAGATACTGATGATTTGCTAGAAATCTACCACAGGAAGCATTCAACTACATCGACTTGGAAAATGGTGCAAAAGTATTGGATTTAGGTTGCGGACCAGGAACATGGATTATGGTTTGTGTTCAAAAAGAAACAGCCAGTGTAACTCATGATTTAATTTACAGGATATGGCTACAGAGCATCCAAATAGCGACTTTACGGGGATTGACATGAGCGATGTTTTCCCAAGCAATATTCGACCTGCGAATGTTTCATTTAAATTAGCTAATGTTTTAGATGGACTTCCATTTGAAGATCATACATTTGATATGGTGAACTTTAGTATGTTTATATTAGCGCTCAAAAAATGTCAGTGGATACCAGTGATGAAGGAAATAAGACGCGTGTTAAAGCCAGGCGGGCTGTTTCTCTCAAAGGAATGCAGTATGCTGGTAAGAACAAAAAAAAAAAAAAAAAAAAAAAAAAAAAAAAAAAAAAAAGGTGGGGAAAACTAATGATTTTTATTAATAGCTGACTTTGGCTTTTGTGCTCAATTGAATGAAAACGAAGCCAAGCGAACAACGATGGTTGGTACACCTTATTGGATGGCACCTGAAGTTGTAACACGTAAAGAATATGGAGCCAAGGTTGATATTTGGTCCCTGGGTATCTTGGCTATTGAAATGATCGAAGGTGAACCACCCTACTTGAATGAAAATCCTCTCCGAGCCCTTTATTTGATTGCCACCAATGGTACACCCAAACTCCAAAGCCCTGAATCCTTGTCATCTGACTTTAAAGACTTTTTATCAAAATGTCTTGAGGTGGATCCTGAGTTACGTCCATCAGCAGAAGACATGTTGGCTCATCCATTTTTAACTTGCGCCGATCCTTTGAGATCGCTCTCACCTTTAATCCGAGCTGCTAAAGAAACAGAGGAATAATTACGTGTAATAAATAACCTTGTTTTCTTTACCTGCATTCTCTCTGAAATCATCCACTCTATTAGAACAGCAAGAAGTGATATTCTATTTTTTGAAACCCCCACATAGTTGGCTTTGTTTTTTTATTTTTTTTATGTGAACTGATTTCGCTTGTGACGTTTTCAAATATATTTGCTTCATCTTGGGCCAAATATATATAGTTTATCAACATTATACATGCAAACTCTGAAGACCCTTTTAACTCCTTGTAATGTATCCCACATCTCTGCGCATAAACACACACACACACACACATATATATATATATATATACATAGAGTCTAGTTTTACTAAATTACAAAATTCCTATCCCTTTTTCTTGACGTTTTAAATACGTTATACTCTAAGATGTTACAGACATCTTATTTAAGCTTTATTTTGTTTATATTTAATTGTTGTTTACAAAATAAGGAGAGGGAGAGGAGAAGAATGGCGTTTTTTTTTTTTTTATAAAAAAAAAGACCATGGGAAACCGAATGAAAAAAAAAAATAAATAAATTAGGAGAGAAGAATTATCTGATCATGGAAGAGACAACCTCTTTTGGTTTAGTACAACAAGTCCAGCAAATACTTTGTTTCTTGGGGTAAAATGCTTTTGGGCAATCGTTCTTTTCAGAAGGACCATGGCACATCAAAAGGCACATTTCTGTGGTATCTAATGGAGCAGCTGCAGATAAAGTGACAAGAGCGCTCATCATAGAAACGATAAAGGTTAATGTTTTCATAATTGTTGTTTAGAAAGAAAAAGAAGAAGAAGAAGGAAACACTCATTTTATTTCACATAACAGTTTTGGTGCAAATCAAAACATGACATAAATCGAAGAAAATTATATAACGATGAGCTGTTTCTTGTTTTACTCTGCTTTGTTTTCAAAAGGAAACATTCTTGTTTTTTTTTTTTTTATGGCCTCTCATTTGCCAATTATTTTATGACAGTTGGCATTCATAAACTAACTAAGGGGTGCTTTTTTTATAAAAGTAAAGAAAGAATGATTCTGTGCTTTGTTTTTTAAAGTGATTGGTTTACTACTGTAAATAAAAGTGGAAGACCATTCAATATATTTCTTTACAGGTACTTTGTAATAAACTGCGTTCTCGTTTCTATATACATACATATATATATATATATATATATACATTGGTCTAGAACACCTTAATAAAGCTCAATTATGTTTTCAAACTTGAATAAGCCTTGGAGTTATAGAAATAATGTTGGGTAGAAACGCAAAATGTTTGTTGTGATACAACTGATCAATGACACGGCACTTTTTATTTTGATTATACGCAGTTTTATTATACAGTAAGAGATAAAATATACAACAGTTTACTTTTGACCAGTGGCGTACAATTGGGTATACATTTTAACTATGCTATTATAGCCAAGTTTGTCATTACATCTTAAAAGGTTAGCAGCATCACAGTTTAAAGGCGAGGAAGGTTCGGGATTTGTCAAAAGCAAGGAAATGGCTAGAAGAGTAGATTTTAGTGTCCATGCTGGTGACCAAGCTGTTTTTAAAATGTCCAGACAAATTTCGCCTGTCTATTATTTGTTTAGTTAAAAAGTATTTTTCTTTTTAAAAACCTTAAAATGTATGTTTGGATGACAGATGGTCGTTACAAACTTGATATTAGGAGGTCGGATAGGATAGTTAGAAGGCACCTGAATAAACAATTCAAACTGACCGCCTTTATATACATATATATATGTATATATATATGTGTGTGTGTGTGTGTTAAGAGAGTTAATACTAAAGAAAAGAGAGTATGTTCTTTACCTTCATAAGGCGTGTCTGGTAAGCCTGCAAGAACAGCCTTCCAACACAATATATTTTCATCTGATTCTGGAGCTAATTCTATAATTTCTGGATGTGCACTTGCTTCTTTTTCTATTTCTCGAAGCTCTTTTAATAATCTTCTCGACACAATATCCATTTTTGTTTTATTAATATGCAAGAGAAAAGAAAAAAAAAAAAAGTGCCCCAAATTTGTGTGAATCAGCTTAAATCAACTTTACACTCCGAAAAGCGGTGTTTTGCTTGTTTGTTTTGCGTCTCACCCTTTTTCAATTTATTTTTTAAAGATGAGTTTCGCCGATGCTATCGAATGTACAATTGTAAGAAAGAATCTTAGCGAGGTTTTTGTTAAATAACGTTTTTATTTACGAAAACAGGATTTTGAAGGACAAAAATTAGTAGACAAGTTGATACAGATTTTATTAATCGTCACTGGTGTAAATGATAAATCACCATTGAACACATCTAATCATGTAAACAACTGACATTTTTCGTTTATTTGTAGATTGTGAGTTTTACTGCTGGATATACAACAAAATCTTTACTAGTACTTTTAATCGCGTTTGCTTCAGGCCTTGGCGTTACTGCAATGGTAACACACATACATCCATGTTCCTGAAAATACCTGCTTTTTTTGTTAACCCACATTACTTTAGACTGTTATTCCTCCTTGGCCAATGTACAACAAAAACCCTCAACCTTTCATTCAACAGGATACCAAAGAAAAAAGTCAATAAATACAGAAGAAAAGATTGATTATTATACAATGAGTATTTTTTTTTTTTTTCGTTTTATTATTAGTGAAGTGAAATAACAGCTGGTGGAGGTAGATTGACATCAATATAAGCAGGAGGTGGTAAAAGGAAAGATGTGCTTTGAACAGCAGCATGATAAGTAGGCAATTCTTCATTATTTGAGCCACCGTCCTCTCGTAAACCGATCTCAGGGTCAAGTTGCGTAATTCGAACCATAAAGCATAATCGAATGGATTTGCAAGGCGTTTTATCTAATTGAACTCTCTCAAAAGTCCATACAATAAAGTGGCTGCAATCATTTTTTGTGAATTCGTTTAATGTCTTTTTCAATAACTTTTCAAACTGTCAAAAAAAAAAAAAAAAAAAAAAAAAAAAAAAAAAAA
>JNDS01003329.1:0-14259 GCA_000697035.1 Rhizopus stolonifer B9770
AAAAAAAAAAAAAAAAAAAAAAAAAAAATATCTCTTTACACTCTAAAAAAAAATAAATTATTTACCAAAAAAGCAAAGCAGGGGGTTTATTGATTCCAGTATTGTTGTTGATGACGATTAGTGGCAGCAGGTTGATGGGGATGGCCCTGTTGTTGATATTGAGGATACTGTTGATAAGAAAACATCTGAGGTTGACCGAAAAAATTATTGGCATAAGCATGTTGTTGATGTAATTGTTGAGTTTGTGGTTGCTGTTGTTGGCTCGTGGGCTGCTGAGCACTTGAGACAGCAGCTGTGTTGCGAGTACTGAGATCTGATTTCGTAGATTGCGCTTGCTGTGTACTGGCCTGTCCAGATTGTTGTTGGTGGTTCAAATGTCCTAAGAATCCTTGCAACTGTTGAGGTTGACCGTACATGCTCTTTTGGTAATCACTCAAACCAAGATCGTCATAACCGCTAACCGATTGAGAATAGAGTTGAGACTGTTGGCCGTAGGGACTGTTATAAGGAGATTGAGCGGCAGCGGCCGTGGCAGCAGCAGCAGCTGTGGCAGTTGTGGGCTTGGCTCCAGCAGTAGCAGAGTGCTGGTACATGTTGGGATACATGCTCTTGTTCACAAAGGGCTGACCATAAGCCGATTGTTGGTAAGCATTGTATTGATTAGGCATGTAGTAGTATTGATAATAAGGGAGGTTACTAGGATACATTTGTTGAGGCAAAGTCTGGCTTTGAGCAGCAGTCTGGCCTGTCTCTTGAGTGTACTTGTCGCGTGCTTGATAAGGGCTGGCAGTAGCCACTGAAGGAGATTGATGGTTAAATGCAGTAGGATCATAATAACCCTATACATTCATCAATTAATATACTTGCCTCCCCCAAAACCTTTTTTCTTATAAAAACTTACCATAGCAGCGGCTCTTTGAGCTTCAGTACTGTAAGCACTATAATCGGGCAAGTTTGCACCCATGGGGTTCATGCCAAATCCTGTACCAGCATGAGGTTGGTTAGGCAAGTAGGAACTATAGGCAGATGTCAAGTGATCCATACCAAAAAGTTGTTGTTGAGGAACACCTTGTTGAGGAACACCTTGTTGAGGAAGATGTTGAGGAAGATGCTGAGGAATTTGTTGTTGTTGCTGTTGTTGTTGCTGTTGTTGTTGCTGTTGTTGTTGCTGTTGTTGTTGCTGCTGCTGCTGTTGCTGCTGCTGCTGTTGTTGTTGTTGTTGTTGCTGTTGCTGTTGCTGTTGTTGGTAAACAGGAGCATTATCTGGGGCAGTATTGGCGGCTTCTTGTTGCTTAAGGTAAGCGGATTGCGCAAAATTAGTGTTATTACTAGTAGTAGCTGCGGGGGCACCAGGAGTACTTGAAGGTTTAGATGTATTAGGAGCAGAGGGAGTGGGATCTTCAACGGATTCAGTCTCTTTCACAATAACATGCGATTCTTCTTTGCTGTAATCAATTTAGTCAATATTCATGTTTCTATAGGGAAACTTACAGTGTTTCGATATGTTCTTCTTCTACTTGTAATGAGCCAAATTTGACGTCTAATGAAGCAATATCGGATGATGGTAAAACAACAGGTTCCTCTTGATTATGGAGGCGACTGAATGAAGATCTTTCTTCTTTTTGTGTTTCTTGGTGGCTTTCTTTAGGATCATTAATTGAATTAGTATTTACATCAACAGGAGCAGACCATTCGTCCACTGAAGGCTTCTCTGTGCTTGGATTCCAGTCATCACCATTCCAGCCATCATTTGTGGTAGTGTTTGTGGTAGTGTTTGTGGTAGTGTTTGTGGTAGTTGTAGGTTCAGCAGCATTCGTGGTATTCCAGCCATCGTTAGCAGAAGTTATGTTTGTGGTAATAGTAGTTGTTGGTTCGTTCCAGCCATCATCAGCAGTCTCTGTTGTATTCCAGCCATCCACTGCTGATTTTGGTGCGGAAACGTCATTTTCATTTACATCTGCGACTGTTTCTACTTCTGGTTTAGGCTTTGTCCTGCAAAAAATTTTCGAAAAAAGTGAGACCATTTGAACTGGGGAGCTAGACTTACTTTAAAAGGCTTGCCCAGGTCTTTGGTTGATCGTTATTTAAATCATTGTCATCATTAGTATTATCATTTACAGGAGTGGGGGAAACCCAATTATCGGTTGCATTTGTCGTATTCCATGAATCGTCTACCGCATCATTTTGTTGTTTTGAGGATGCAATAGATGCCCATGAGCCACTAGGAATAGCTGAAGTATTGTTATCCCATGACCCCGCAGCAGAGCTGTAAGCATCTTGTTTATTATCCCATGTAGGATTTGTCTTTCGTGTACGGCTAGAAGGTACTGACGCTGTAATGATATTTTGTTCGAGAAAAAAAAAAATGAGTGCATCCCTTCACATATACGCGCGTACATGTCTCTAACCTTTTCCAGATCGATTTCCTCGGTCGTTATATGTTCTTGATTGTGTGGTAGGTTTGGGTGAGTATGAGGTAATTGTTGAAGATGTTTGATGTGGAGAAATAGTAGTAGTGGCAGCTTTTGCCTTTTGTGCTTCTTTCTTTGATTTCTTTGTTTTTACTTCGCCCCATTGACTAGCATGTCCTATCGTCTATTATTTAGGAGAAAAGAGACTTTAAGGAGTAAGTCTTTGAATACCTTCACTAATTCTATCTATAGTCAGATCCAAATCACCGTTTGCCTCTTCCAATACAACCAAGAGGTCGTCGTCTGACCATTCAGAAAATAATACTTTAAGAGTAGGTAGTTTTGCGGAATATTTAGACTTGAGTTTCTTGAGATCATTTTGTTCAGAAGATGAGCTTTTGTTCCTTGTATTTTGTGTTGAGCGTGTCTCGAGTGAAGTCATGATGTGGATTTAACTGCTTTTTTTTTTGGGGGTTCAAAATTAGTACATTGAACATAGTCTTTTTTGGGTTTATTTATACACCTTTTTTTGTTTATTTTAACAAAAAAAAAAATATATAATAGTTTTCTCTTACTCTGAAAGTGGTTTTTTTAATTTTTTTTGAGAAAAAGAAAGAAAAAAATAATTTCAACCGTGGTTAAAGGGAAAAAAAGGGAAGAGAAAACCCATCCCATTTAATATTGGTGTTATCTGGGTTTGAAATTATGTACAGCAAAAAGTATTGTAAAATGAAACGCTTGAGCCATTGCTCTCCTGTTTATAAATTAATTTTGGAGGAGTTGCGGCATTAGGATGAGTCGTACCGCCCTCCCTACAATTTACTTTTCTTTATTTCTAAAAGATGGTTACACATTCAATGGCAGGAATGCTTTATAGTTTATTCACCTTCTTCACGTTCACGTCATACCCTATTCAATCGCAGTTTTGCTTCCAAGGAACTTGAAAAACGGGAAAATGAATCACCTTTTTAGGAATAGACACATTACAGAATGCAGGATTGACAACCAATGAAATCATTTTGGTTAATGAGCAGATCCTTCTTTGCATATTGTCAGATAATAAAGATTTCTTTCTTTGCACTGAATATGGGCTCAGAAGAACCTGAAAAGAGTCACATATCAATACTTTTAACACTAATAGCCAAAGAAACAATGATCACAAAACAAAACGCGAATCTTGGAAATGGAATAATTAGGTATGTAATTAATGGTTAAGAAAAGGCATACTTTTTAAAATACTTATCAAAGATAGTGACGATTATGATCAAGTCTCAAAGGAAGTAAAACCATACTTTAGCCCCAAGGCGACACAAATACTATAAATCGAGAAATACGCGTGTGTGTGTGTTTTTTTTTTTTTTTTTTTTTTTTTTTCATTTAAAACTTCTTATAGTTCATTCAATATTTTGTAAGGTACCACGTCGCTTCTATTTTTGATCTGGTCAGACTCTCAGTCGAAAAGAGAAACTGTATCTAATTATTAGTGTTCACGGAGTTGATTAAGTAGGTAGCAATGACAGTATGAGAAGATATTTAGCACTTTTTGTCTTGAAATGAACCAATATTATCGTCATCTGATTGTATAGGTTTGTTTCAAAAGATATAAATCTCTGTTCTTCATATATTAATTGCAGTAGACATGGTGATATCGTTTGGTCTATGATAGTGTTTGGTTTCATTGTTATTTGTATATAATAGACGTTGCCGTGACAATATTTTCGAGCAAATGTCATCTTTTTGATTTGCAGATGTGTGAACAGAGAAGAAAGGTGTCATGGTCTTCTTGGTTAATTAAGCTTTCGAATGTGTATGAGCAGCTATAGCTTGCAGCAGGAGGGATACTACTTTTGGTAATTAACTGTGATTTGAACTATATCCACTATAGCCAGCCGTATTGCAGAGATGGAATACAGTCAACGACATAAAACGTGTTTCGTTCATGTCATTTAATGTTGCTCTCCAATGCAGATAACTTGATGCATGACCAAAAGAGCTGGCCAAGGGTTTAAGCTGAGAAACACTTGTTTTTATATTTTAAATGGACTTTTTATAGGTTTTTTTTTTTAAAAAAAAAAGACAAATCTAGTGTTCAAAATCTTCCTTTCGCATTTATTGTTTCGGTTTCAAATAATACCACTCAAGCTTCCCTAACGATAAACAGTTCAAAAATTATATAAAATGAACACATCTTTGTTACAGACTCTTTTTTTTTCGATGGCACTGAACATTACAAAGAAAAAAAAGGGGGAGGGGGGATTAAATACAGAAAACAGAATGAGAGAGATGTAACTCATATTCATCTTTTGTCTTTAGTTTCTTTTATTAGACTTTCATCACTGGTTTCCCTTCCTTGATATCTGGTCTCTGGCTTTTACTAATAGTACTTGGTTATCAAATAATTTTAATACTTCTTTAACAAAACACTCCAAATATGTCCTCTTTTATATTGGATACTAAATCAAAGATTTTGAGGGATATTTTTGGTGAAAAATACTTAATTTAAATTGAAAGAGAAAAAACAGCTGATACAAGGTAATGATTGACATATGAAAGTAAGAAAATTTATTTAATTTTGTCAAGTTCATTAATATATCTTCTTGAGAAAACTTCAATATAATAATTTGCGCCATTCCATACGCTGACAGCAAACATGGCGATCAAGAAGATGGTATGTAACCAGAAATGTTGATAGAGATAAAAGGTGGGTACAGAAGTGACCACGTTATATATTAGCTGAAGTAACATGAACATCTCCATCTTGTATTTCTCACCAAACAAAAATGCAGTCTTTTGTATGAATCCTTTCTTACCATGTGTGTCGTTCAATAGCCAGGAATAAGAAGTCAACCGTATACCAGCATCCACTTTTTCTTTTTTACCGACCATAATAAACACATAATAAAGCGCTTGCCAGATAGAATAAGCCAGAGTGGAATATATCGTGATTTGCTGGATATTAATGGTCGAGACCTCTTTGAAGGCCGGGTATCTACTATCGCGGTACTCTTTTACGAACAACTGGTTATCACAATACACGTCTTTCATGAGTTCTGGCATCCAACGAAGACAGTACATGACCAGCGGGGGGAAAATGTGAATAAAGACCGAAGTGACTTTATCCAGCGAATGAAACACCAAAGAATTTCTCCAAGTGATGATTGCCCAGGCGACAGGACCATTCGTCATAGCAAAGGTGGCGATCAACAAAAAAGGGGAATCCGGCTTGAGCCACAAAAAAATCATAGCCATGAGATTAACAAAATAGCACATGTCAAATACAAAATAGTGCCACCGTTTGGATCGATAGATGACATATCTCAAGACG
Source organism: Rhizopus stolonifer B9770 (assembly GCA_000697035.1). Taxonomy (NCBI): domain Eukaryota; kingdom Fungi; phylum Mucoromycota; class Mucoromycetes; order Mucorales; family Rhizopodaceae; genus Rhizopus; species Rhizopus stolonifer. Next base: position 5,737 of record JNDS01003329.1, read on the forward strand.
AGTAGGATGACCATCTGTACGCTGTAATAAGCTGGAATTGAATTGGGGTATCGGATGGCCAAGGCAGGTGCCACACAGGCATTACCCACACCCACCACAAAGGACACCTTGTCTCTTAACTGGATCGTTTTGGCATCCCGGTTCATTCGTTTATCAATCTTGTGGTATTGACTTACCAAAAGTCCCTGCAGGCGACTTCGCTTTTCTTCTAATTTGGTCGTCTGTATCTTGAGCTTCTCTCGCGTCTTGTGCGTCCATTCGGTCGATCGAATCACAAACTCTTTTTGCTTTTCTTCAAGTTGTTTCGTCACTAGGTCTAATGCTTCTGATAATTTATCAATCATGTCGAAATCATTGTCAGATATATCTGACGCTTCCCATTCCTCCAATCCAAGCATATCATCTTTTATTTTATTTTCTGTCTCTTCCGTCATCATTAATTGAAAGAAAAAGAAAAATAAAAAAAAAAACAAAAGTTAATTTTTTTTAATCTAGCATAAACATCACGTGACGATGATGTAACTCATTGTTGTCAAAAAAAAAAAAAAAAAGTTTTTATTTTTCATCAGGAACGTGTCTCTCATAATCTTTTTCATCAGGCACATTTCTTATCATGGGCTCAGTTGGCTGAGAATAATGTGGGGATTCATAGCTCACTACAGTTTCTGAGGCAGGATAAGCCTGGGCATAATGGGCTTCATAATTATAGTGTCCATAATCTTCTTTGCTTGGATCATAAGCTGGTACAAAGGGTCGAGAGGTAGGCGTTTCTCCTAATTCTGTTGAACCGATCATCTCTCGATTTGTCTTCTTCTTTCGTAACATAAAGAATCCAATGGCACCTAAATTGACAATTAATTTCCCAGATTAATTTTTTTTTTTCTTACCAATCAAAGCGACAAAAGCCACACCTCCCACCACGCCTCCTGCAACAGCCCCTGTGTTGGTGGAAGAAGAAGAGGATGAAGAGGTTTCGATAATGGTAGGTACAGTAGTAGCATAAATACTATAAGAAGTAGTCGTATAGGTATAAACAGAATTACCCGAGGAAGTGACAGTGACAAGGGGTATGGCAGAGGATGTGGTGATTTCTCTAGAAGTGCTTACAAATGATCTGCTCGAGCTCGTGTCCACTGTACTTGATGTATCGGGATTATTTGGCTTAGTTGTCGTTCTGGTAGAAACATCTGGGGATGTAGTACTTGGATCTTTTTTTTTTTTATAAAGTTAAAATAAAGATTGACTCCCTATTTATCTTTTGTTACCATTATTATCATTATTATTCGGTGTAGAAGTAGTTGTAGAAGGCGCTGTTGTAGTAGCAGATTGATCAGGTTGATTAGTTGTGGTGGTCGCACTGGGCTGAGTTGTAGTGGTGGTTGTAATCGCTGTTGTTGTTTCTGCTGTCGTTACAGGAACCTTAAAAAAAAAAAAAAAAAAAAAAAAAAAAACACGTTAACAATAAACTGACAGATTGATTGTTTACAGTGGAGACATCTTGAGTAGTTGTTTGTACTTGAGCGGTTGTTTGTGCTTGAGTGGTTGCGTCTTGTGTAGTGATAGCAATTGAACCGTTAATACTATCCATATTATTAAAAATTAAAAAAAGGTAAGAGAAAGAAAAAAAGGAAAAAAAAAAAATTTAAAAATAGCCAAAGGTTTATTCAGTGCAGAAACAAAAAGAGAAAGAGAAGAGATAAATGACACTTTTATTCAGGTGCCGCATTCACTGAAAAGGCAAGAGGTGTGAAAATTATTCGTAAAATGCTGCATGTAGCACCCGCTTCTTTCTTCATTCTGTTTGTATAGACGTCTTCTTGTATTTCTTTTGGTTGTAAAGAAAAAAAATCTTTTATTTCGAGACACAATCAAATTTGCCAAGTCTTTTTGTGTAAGAGCGCTTTTTTCGCCTATTTTTTTCACTTTTTATAATCAAACAGAATTTTTTTGACAGTTCAAGAAGTAACATAATTTCCCTTGCAATATCCTCCATGTGTGCCCTGATGAGACCTCCCTATCGGAGCTCAACCTCTGTTAATGCTAAAAATAAAAATCTGCAAGACAACTCTTTAACTTAGTTACTGTTTTAAAGTCAGATTTTTCTGAGGTGCGTCAAATGTCGCTGTCCAAAATAAATGTCGCCCCCTCTTTTTGTCACAGACAATGCTCTTTATATCTTTAACTTTATCTCGATCAGTCTAAAATTTCTTTTGGTCACTTCAAAAAACTCTTGGGCCAGGCCTGTTAAATTCGGCCGCCAATAAAAATCTCGATTGTTTGTCCAAATGAGGGTTGTTTGCCAAGGACACTCCAAAAATAAAACTATACCTATTTTTACTTTGATACATATATATATATAGGCATATTTATTTGCAAGTTAATTAGGACTTTTTTTTCCCTATTTTCTTTTCTATTTTTTTTTACCTAATAATCACTTCAAATAGATTGTGTGGTACACTTCCAAACTATTATGGATTGGGAAGACCTAGCTGCTGAATATGAAAAAACACACCAAATGGAGGCTGAAAAAGCATCGCGTAAATAAGATGAAGCTGGAACTTCAAACTATAAAAATAAAGGTCAGGGAAAACCTTGTGATCAATATGACAAGAAAAAATGGTGAAAACGGGAGTTTAAGTTTAAGAAAAGTAGTGAAACAAGTCAGACTTCCGTATAGTATAGCACAAATCAAAATGAAGAAATGGAACGAAATGCTTGAAAAAGGTGAACAAGAAAACTTTTTGAAGCCCAAGAACTTTGAACGACCAGCAAAACTTCAAGCCGAGCACACAGCATTTATCTTCGACTTGGTAAAAGCAGAACCAACGACAAGTGTTGATAGCGTAGCGCCTATCCTTTGTGAAGCATTCGAAAACTTGGAGATAGGATTACAAACAGTCAACGACTGTATGAGAAACCAAGTACGTGTTAGCTACAAACGTACTCAAACTTATGCAACAAATTGAGATGTGGAGACAACAATTTGAAAGCGCTATAAAATTGGTCAGCTATGCCGAATCGAGTCAGAGCTTAAAGAACTGAATATTAGCATTTTGGGCGCTATATCTCAAGAAGGTGTCATTGCATTATCCAGATGTAAAGTTTTGATCGCAAAGCTTGCTAAAAAAAAAAAAAAAAAAAAAAAAAAAAAAAAAAGCGCTAGTCCAGACTTATTCAGTTCGCAAATCTCATTCCTTACCTCAAACACCACTAAGAATAAGAATATAAAGTTAATAATACCAACCTGGAGGGAGGCAATGTAGTATTTGAGAGTAATATCAATATTAACTTATTAGCTTATGACATCAAAACTATTACAAACATTTACGATATTATCGTTTGTGATAGAAGAACAGTAATGACACCCTTAACCCTACCAGCATAATAAAAGATGCCCTCCGTCAACATAAAAGCTACCATTTTGAAAGGTGAAGGGTGGTGAGTTGGTGGTCATCAAATTTTTTCCATTTTTGGGGGTTACAACTGCGTACGAACGTGTATACAAACATTGAGAGTTGCCTGTATTAGGCTTAGATTGTTGGAATGTAGCATGTTGACCTCAGATGATAGGGTTGTTTGATTGTGAGTCGATGAAGAAATAACAGATATCGAGCTACAACATACTTAGATTTGAAAATTTGATCATATAGGAACACAATTGTGAAGACACAAATCCTTCAAATGAAACATCAAGTAACAAAAAAAAAAAAAAAAAAAAAAAACGGTTTAATTGATTTGCTTGTTGACTAAAATAGCTTTTGTTTTTACTTGTCACTAAAGCCATTTAACTAAAGAGGGTATCGTAAAAACTGCAAAGATGCTTTTTTGTGTTAATGATCCCGACAACAACGAGTTGTTTGAATATAATTTTTTCTCAAACAAGGAAATGTTTGAAGCTGTACAAAGCCAAATGCCAAAGATTCCCTTTATTATCACGCACCAACAATTCTATCTTTTGTTAACCAATCAAAAAAAACCCTTTGGCCTTTTAATTTAAAAAAAAAATGAAAGAGGACTATACTTGTATGCCATAAAAGATACTCTCTTTGGTAAAAAAAAAAAAAAAAAAAAAAAAAAAAAAAAAAAAAAAAAATGAATAAATTTGGAGTACTATTGGGTTTACTTAACTAAACCTTTTTATCAGGTGTTTTTAAAATGAATGACCGTTTTAAAAGCTACATTAAGTCTGCTAAAGGAACCTACAAGCTACAAGCATCTTTCATGTCGCTTTAAACGAATGAGTGGGACCCCTTAATAATTCATAATCTCCAAATTTTTGTAATTTGTCGTATTTACTTCATAAGCACTTTCCTGTATTAAGGAGACGTAATTTTCAATAAGTGGGTTCTTTTTCTCTCGTTCTCACTCAATAAAAGAGGTACAAGAGACTCATCAACTTTCAGTCCAATTTCATATTTTATTTAAAACAACTCACACCTCAAATAATATATATATATATATAAAGAGGTTGCTAGAACTGTTAATATTGTCAATTTTACTGCTGGCGTGGTTGGTGAAAATAGTGGAAATGTTACGATCAATGATATCAATAACAGGAGAAAAGCCCATGAATCGAAGGAAGAAAAAAATAGTGAAATAGAGGAAGAAACCAATGTTTATGTTGTAAACCCTTTATTAAGATCCTTATACCTCTATATTTATCAAGTTTATCGAAGAGAAGACATTGGTATCGAAGATATCAAACCTCAATACTGTAGAAACATATTACAGGATATAATTTACAAGCACTACTATGAATCGTTTACAGAATACAAGAGTGTGTCCAAACTGTGATATTTGTGTAATGCTTAAATAAAATGTAGGGCTTTAAATATAACAGAAGGAAGTCAATAGGACGAAGTGGGGGCTCTTTATTAAGATGAAGTTTTTATAATTTGTCCTATTGACTTATATTTAAATCAGTTTGTTTTCTTAATCAGTGTGACGCGCTAAACTGGGGTTGTTTTTTTTTATCTAACTTTTATATTGGTGGAGAACATCTTTCATTATGCTGCTAAGGCTTAGGGTGTCATTACTCTTCTTTTGTCACACACAATAACATCGTACATGTTTATAATAGTTCAGATAGTTATAAGTTTCGTTGTTTAATATATATCATTTTACGTCATATGTTTATATGTTAATATTGATATTATTCTCAAATACTACATAAACTACAAAGATCGTATTATCATTATCATATGCCAGGCATCATCAACCCGCCTGCATATGAATAATAACACACTTATCAATCATATCCCGAAAAAATGCATATACAAAGCTCTCAGTAATAGAGCGTTAAATGTTGAAGAGGTAGCTGAACTGTATATGCTCTTAGTTTCTTTATTGATCTGTAGACTTGGCTTAGATATACTTTTATATACACGAAGAGATGCTTCTTGTTATTTTATAAATAGTTATAGCATACTGTATTTTACTAAGATTACGCTGAGTAGCAACCGGATGCTAACATATACAAATGTTTACTCGAATAAGTATAGTATGCTTGAATTTATGGAAGAAAAAATATGTATCGATGTTGTGGAATGGCTTCATTTGGCCCTTGTATGATAACCTTAAAGAACAGAATATTCCTATTTTCGGCATCAATTTGATATTGCACATAATATACTACCTGAAATAGGAAGGTCATTACAAATTACTGAGGTATATCTTTAAAATACAAGATATTTCATTTTACCGTATAACAAACAGATACGAGTAAAAGAAAAGGTTCCAGTTTATTTCATTAAACTACTGTTATGAGATCTCCTGGATTAAATGTCAAGGTATCCAACACTAATTAATTGCATAATAAATAAATAAAACTTTATGCTAGAAAAAAAAAAAAAAAAAAATTGACAAATATCACTGCTGATTTTTGAATGACTGAATCATGTCAAACATCATTACCGGAGCCCTCAAATTATACAAGGCAAAGAAGCTTTTTGCGTCACAGATCAGATAGTTTTAACTATATTCTCCCTCCATGTTCAAATAGCTTCATTACCTCTTCACACTTTACGAAAAAACTTTAATATATTTTCAGTATCTTAATCTTCAGGCAAAAGACCAATCTATAGTCAAAGATGAACATTTACCTAATATGAACTATATATATATCCCTCCGACAGATAGTCATGTTGTGTATGGATAATCTCGTTAACTTGGGGCGTTTGTAAGTAGTACAGATATGCAAGTTTTGTTTGTGTATTAGCTCATTATTTTACAAAATTTAAAAGGTTGCTAAGTAATTTCGCCGAGCCCATAAAAGAAAGAATATTGTATGGGATATACCTGAACTCAATCTTTCGTCCATTGAATGGCCATTGCCTTATATGTAGATAGGTTTGCCAACTTGAAGATTCTTATGCCTCCCTTATGTTTACAGAAATATTTACAGAAATTATCCCCCACCCCTTGAATAATGCATATATTGAAATGGATGCAAACATTGCGATATTGTATAAGCGTCATACGCTTCTCGAATTTTCTGAGTTTGCCTTGGTCGACCATAACCTAAACTACTTTTGTATTATTTCATCATGTTAAGAAAGAAAAAGAATTCAGGACACAAAAAATACAGAATATTTATTGTTTCAAAAGATTACCAAAAGATTACCAAAAGATTTGCAACGTTTATGTGTTATCTCTTCCCCTTTCGGAGATAACGATATATTCAAAACCTCAACTTTATCGCCGATAAACATATTCACACACTCAAGAAATTAGGTCATGTGCTTTTTTAGTAACATTCTACAAATGTCATCGTGTTACTTTTTGAAGATGGGGGAAAATCTAATCTGATCTTTCATTCGTCATTTTTTTTTTTTTTAAAAAAAAAAAGAAACTAAATTTCCAAGATTTACAAGATTTACAAAGTTTTCATTTTATTAATTTATCAATTTACAGCCAAGCATTTATCATTTAAAAGATAAACCTCGTGCATTCAAAAATAACCTCGATTAGATTTACGATAAACCGATTTCTCACGGTACAAGAAAGGTTGTACTTGCAAATTTCCTTTTTTGGACCAATTATTTTTTATTTGAACGAATAAAAAGGGGGCAACTTTCTTTTTACTTTCTTTCCAATTAAAAAAATAATAAAAATAATAAAATGTCTGCTCAGCATAAATTTCTCAAGAATAAATCCGTGTCAGTGATTGGTGTTCCCTTTAATGGAGGTCAGCCACGTACAGGTGTAGAAGAAGGGCCAATCCGTTTAGTCGAATTTGGTTTGTTAAACCAGATCCAAGAGATGGGATGGCAAGTAGACTATGAATCCAATGAAGATGTTCAATCTTTGCGTCCTGAACATGACCCCGATGTACTCAACTTGAAACAACCCAAATATGTCTCTGCCGTGACTGAACGTGTGGCTAAACAAATCAACAAGAGCGCTGAAGAGGGTAAGTTTGTTTTGACCTTGGGTGGTGATCACTCACTTGGTATTGCTACTGTCACTGGTGTATTCCAAGCACATCCTGAAGCTTGTCTTATTTGGGTGGATGCTCACGCTGTAAGTCTTCTTTTCTTTTTATAAAAGAGAAAATGGAACTCATAGTTTGTTAGGATATCAATACAATCGAATCTACCGATTCCGGTAATATCCACGGTTGTCCCGTCAGTTTCTTGGCCGGGTTAGCAGGTGACCACCCTGACTTTGCCTGGGTCAAACCTTTATTGAAGACTAACCGATTATCCTACATTGGTTTACGTGATATTGACGAGGGAGAAAAGAAGATTATCCGTGAACACAACATCCAAGCATTCTCTATGCACCATGTAGACAAGTACGGTATTGGTAAAGTGGTAGAAATGGTTTTGGATCACGTGAACCCCAACCGAGATCTTCCTATCCATCTCTCCTTTGATGTAGACGCTCTTGATCCTAGTGTAGCACCCAGCACAGGCACGCCTGTTCGTGGCGGTCTTACTTTCCGTGAGGGACATTATATTTGTGAAGCAATTGCCGAAACCGGTTTGTTGGTGGCTGCAGATATTATGGAAGTCAACCCTTCACTAGCAGACCAAGACTCGGTCTTTCAAACGGTCCAAGTCGGCTGTTCGCTCGCTCGTTGTTGTTTGGGAGAAACATTGCTTTAAAAAAAAAAAAAAAAATCATGTAAATAAAATGTCTTGATAAAAGACTTGTTTTAGTAAAAAAAATCTGTAAAACGTAATTTTCGTTGATTTCTTCCATCTCACTGTCATCTCTCGGTTCTCCAAATCGTTCAACATGTACTGAATGTAATATCTTATTCATTTCCTCGTACGGCAAAACTATAGGTTCTCTTAAAGGATAAACCAATTGTTTATATGTATAACCATAGCTTACGTTGTTTATATTGCAAATGGTTTTGAGCGTTTTAATGCTTTTTCAATAGACTCTATTGATGTCGACTTTTTTTTAATCAATACATGTTAAAGAAATGTTCAACAGATTCCTTGTCTCCATCCCAAAAAAAAAAAAAAAATGATGGCATCATTACTTCAAAAAAGTGACTTTTCTATCCTTTTT